>WJFB01001975.1:0-23712 GCA_009870185.1 Pygmarrhopalites habei
ACAGACTGATGCTGGAATAAATATTGAGTCCTCACGGAATTGACGAGTGTGGCAAAAAAATTTGCGCTAAACGATAAAAGACGACTATCAATTGCATTGCGATGCTCTAAAGCGTAAAAAACACTATCCGTCAATTGACTCAATATCTGAAAGAAAATTAAGAAAAAAAGGGTACAGATTAATTTGCATCTTGTAGATTCAAAACAAATGATGACCAGGAGCAGGAGCATAATTAAGAAAATTGACACCTACATCAAAGAAATCTCGTTGCTCAGCCAAAGTAGACTCTGCCAAAATGACTTCAGCATGGTATCGAGATAACCAATATGTCCATGTTTTCAGCGCGCAAACAAGTTCACAATTTGATTGAGAAATACTGAAAATAAAAATGTATCACCATGAGTCACACAATTTGCAAAATTACAGCATTACAGTTGATACATATAGTTTAAGAGAGTGGGAAAGGAACAAACAAACTAACCTATGCGGAGACTGTACAAAGTAGTAATGTCTGGAAAATACACTGAGGTACACTAATTGTTGAAATAATGATTTGCCAAGGCTCAACTCTGGTCCTATTGTTGAATACCAAACACAATAATTGTTATAGGTGAGGATAGTTTTTGTGATCTTGTAGTAAATTATATATAGTCAAAATCTAACCGTAAGCCCCGTAGAATATATTTGCTACTCGTCCTATTAATTGTACAACAAAGTTAAAGTGTTCAATTTCACTTGGGTTTTCAATCCGTATAACTTTTTTTGATTGGTCCATGTGCGTTTGAAGTTCGAGATAGAATCGACAAGAATCTGCCCAAGTTGAAGTCTGTAAGTGAAATTAAATTATTAACTAAATGCTTTCGCTCCTTGAATTAAATAAATGAACTTCAATGTTCAATTACTTACCATGTTAACAAACGATTCAGCTGGTAGCAATTCCCCAATTTTGACAAGAACATCAATATTTCTGGAGATACCTGGAGAATCATTTTCTTCATCCTCCTTAAAAAATTAAAAAATATGCAAGTAAATAATTAGCATAGGACATTAAAAGTGTAGCTATTCTGGAAGGAAAAATAGGAATTTCATACTTACATCAGGAGTATAATATTCATCATAAACGAACGTGAATTTGGCATTGCTGTGAATAATTCCGGATGCCAACCCCATAATGGGTTGTTTAATTTGATTGAGAAAATCTTCCCGACTAGGACTAAAATTGTTATAAAAAGATCATCATGAATAATGGAAATCATATTTTACTTACTTAAATGTGATTTTTTTAAAATTACTAAATAGTTTTCAGTTTAGATACCTGCAAATTACTCCAGCATTAAGATGATCCAAAAGTCGAGCCCAAATCTCTAGACAGTCATAATAAAAAGCCGTCTCTTCTTGTTTGAAGGTAAATGGAAGAAGTAGTGTCAAAAATGCTTTCCCACTAGTTTCATCAAGCCGATGGAAGTGAGCACTGGCCACCAAGCAGAGGAATTCTATAACTTTCTCTACATATCTGTGCCCACATATACAGAATTAATATTAGTCTTCCTAGCACAAAATTTTTCCATGTTTATATTTTCTAAAAATCAAATAATATTATGAATCTTACTGTGTTTCTAATGAAGAGACTCCAGACCGATTATTGAGTAATTTATTTAACAGTTCCACTCCAAATCGAACGACAAAATTTAATTGGTCATCGAATTCCTTAGGAATAACTGTTGATTCAAAATTTCACTTGTAATGAATTGTGGATCATTTCACCATGTAAAAACAAATCTGATTTTTATGACAAAGAGTCATCCTTACATTTACGATACAAGAGTTCGTTGAGGGCAGCCAGAGCAAGAGACGAGATTTGATTTCCAGACTAGAGTTTTGCCATAATACCAAGAGTTAAGAACACATTTGTATTTTAACGACACTCTTTTGAAGAGTCTATTCAATATCGATGATCAATTTCAACTTACATTATTATGCGTGTCCGATAAATTAGCTAGAGCAACTATAGTGAATCGAAAGACATATTTATAAATTATTTTGTAAAAGGAATCTTTCCATGATTATTAAAGAAGGAAAAATTTCTCACTTTGACACACTAGAAATTGTTCACAGAAAAAACATCAAATAAATTATTAAATATGTCATGGAAATGAAACAGACAAGTCAGTTGAATAGCGTTGTTGTCGATGATGACTTACCCAACTGTACAAAATCAACAGTAAAGGGAGTAACTTTAGTTTTGGGATCAGTATGAACACTTCCATCAAGGGGAATCCAAGAACAGTAATGAGCCGTGGTTTCTAAGGCTAAAGCAATAATCTCATCCAACTGTGAATGTATCGGAGGACTATTTTCAGAATCTTGACCAGGGCTAGAATTGACATTGTGTAGGGAAAATGTGGTACGTTGTTTAAGGGCAGCAAAAAGAATTCCTACAAAAAATAAATTTGTACCACTCTCAAATTTTAATCCCAATCAGAGTAATTTAATGAAAGTCTAGTAAGATCCATTTCACTCACTATGAAGAGCTCCAAAAATATCTGTCATTTCTTCAACCAGTAAAGTTTTTAGTTGAATCTTTCTATCTGTGCTGACTTCATCTTTTATGACAGACCATTCTTCGGATATTGTCTTGAGAAACTTAATTTTGAAAAAAACAAGACATTATAAGAGTATGATTTGTAAATTATTTCTTCTTGTCGTTGATTATATTTGCTTACCATTAATCCAATGACAACTGTTTGGTCATTTTCTAAAATTTGAAAAATGCACGTAAAGAAATCCGAGTACGATTGAGGCCAAGCAAACTTTCCAACATCGGTCAGTAATTTTATGATTTTGTTTCGAACAAACTGAGGATTTTTTATCGAGCTAGAGTCTAGGGCTGTTTCATGTATAAGGAAATTATACAGGGTCGACTTGAGTTCACACTGAAATCAATTCAAAAATGTTGTGTAATATTAGAACATGTAGAAAAATGGTTGTAATACGTATTTGATGTAAATTTGGAGACTAACCTGTTCAGATGGACTCATGCTCGTAAGCCATCGACATTTTATGGAATTTTCAATAACACTTAAGCAAAACATGACAACATATTGATTCGCAGAAGACGTAGATATAAAATAAAGAGCTTGCTTCCACGATCCTACTTGTTTGGAAAAGTTGTCCAACATGACCTGGAATCATGTCAAGAAATTAATTAGACTTCTAATGCTCTAGTCTACAACAATTCTCTTTATCAGGCAACAATTTGTTTATCACTTGACCAACCTCAATCTGTCGTTTCCGTTCATTTGATGTTGACTCAGCAAAAAATTCGTTAATACAAGCCTCAAGAATTCTCCTACTGTCGTCCATCGTTCTAAATAGTCTGATGAAAGTCAATATCAATCAATTTATTTAAACTACTTTATATTATTTATATGATATAATTCATATGTAATTAAATGCTTACCGGATCCTTCTTCAGTCTTTACTTAAAATAAATGGCAGGTGAAATCATTGCTCCCACGATAACAATAATAAAAAGAGAACAATGATGAGAGTTGTAGATCTTTTGACAAGGTATAACGTTGATTGTTGTGAACTATTTGTTGATTCTTCTTCGTTGGGGTTCGAAATAATGGGTCCAAGAACTCGACCATCTTTTCAGTCACATAATTAGCAATAATTTAAGATGACAACTGCTCCAAATAAAAAGGTCAAAAGTGGGACCATAAGATCAGGAAATTTTTTTTTCTTTCCTCCCCCGATATTTTTATAATAGAAATCAGATGACATTGGAACGAATTTGGTGGCACATGTGAATTTTTCTTTGAAAATTTTTGTGAAAAATTGATCGAAATAATTTGTGTTCACAATGTCCTCAGCGGTGGGGAAAGGGGGCAAAATTGTCAATTCAGTGGGTCGACAGGTCAAGCCTCTTTTGTCCTTGGACAGTACTGAGGCTAGGAGACGTGTTTTAAATTTATACAGAGCCTGGTATCGTCAAATGCCCTATGTTGGTGAGTATAAAAAAATAAATACAAATTCATTTGTCTAATTTAATTGCAGTCTGGTATATGAAAAAATGTATTCTTTCTTTTATAGTCCATGATTTCAGTATCCCTGTGAGCGTCGAAGATTGTCGGAGAAAGCTCAGGGAGGAATTTATGAAGAACAAACATGTGAAGGTACGTTTATTCTACAATATAACCAGTCGTCAAATACTACGTGTGACGTAGGTCAGGCAACTTGTATTATTATTGCTTTTGAAATGCTCTGATTTTGTGTACTGTTTAATTTTTTCCGTCTTCATGAACATATGTGAAGGATGTTCGTGTAATTGACATGCTAGTCATCAAAGTAAGTATTAGAGTCATTTGATTTTTTCCAAAAAACAATACGTATAAATTTAGAATTTAGAAATGACAAATTCTAATCCTCTTCCTCTTCTCTGTATTTATGAAATCTTGTCTAAACAAAAATGGAACATCAGGGTCAAATGGAGTTGAAGGAAACGGTTGAAATTTGGAAGCAACCCTGCCATATAATGAATTATTTTAGTGAAATGCACTTAGAGCCAAAACCAGAAGGATTCCTCTCAAAATTTCTCGCCGGAAAGGAATAGTTGTAAAGTAACTACTATGTAAAAAAAGTTTCATAGCTTATATTAACGATGAGAACTGTTCTCACACAAACCCCACACCCACACACGTTACACGATTACATATTACTGTTGTTGTGAAAAATGATCATAAGAATATGTAGATTTTGTTCATAGTGATAGTCATAATACGAAAAAATTATGATAAGCAAAATAAATGGAATGAATGTAATGATTCAAGCCCATCTGTATATTGATGAAATTTTTGAATCTTCATTTATTATTATTTTATTTGTTTATTAGTCTGTATATTGAGACCCGTAAACTTTCCCATATCCATCAACATCTTGCTCACACTTTCTACAGAAATATATAGTATATTATTTATCATATAATACATCACGCATGTAAGTAGATACAGTACGTGATTTTCTAAACTATAGAGGTAATGTAATAAGGAAATAATACTATCATAATAATAATTTTCATCTTGCTGTAGATAACAATATTTTGACATAAATCATGTGGTTATACACAATACTTAACCCAAATGGCATCCACCAGTAAAAGACTTAAAATCAGAATATAGATATATGGTCTTTTTAAGTAAAAGAGAAAGCATCATCAATAATTAACCAAATTCACCAATGATAATTGTAACCTGTAATTAGGGTAGATTTTGATGGTTAAATGTGACACATTTATTCAATATTATTTTTTTAAATTTACTAAGATGGACAGTGTTCCAGTGGACACAGTGTCCACCCTGCTAAACTAAATAATAAATGTCATTAAACATTCACATTTAATCATCAAAATCTTTAAGTACACATATTAATATTTTAATTATAATATTTTTCTGTACATAATTTCTCATATATATAATAGTATAGAAACTGGTAATTGAAGTCTCACAGCTAGTTTCAGTTATTAGTCAAAAGCTTTTTTTATAAGGTACTTTTTTTAAGGTCAAAGTTTACAGTATATATTTTAAGAAATATCGGAGGCAAGATGAGACTCGTAATATTCTCTTAAATTGTATTTACAGATACTTTATTTATCAATCAAAGTATTATTATTATTATAATAACATTTTTCCGTGCCATATTTTCTTTTGGTCAGGTCATGAATTTACTTTTATCATTATCATTTCTTGGAGTTCCCTCAACAAATGATTGATCATTACACATTACCATGAATGTCTAATAATAATAGTTCTACACATTACATTATAGTGGACACCGATCCGATCTCCAATCATTAGAAGAAGTCGACGACATGATTTTTCAGTACTACTCAACAGTACTTTATTATTATTATCCTGACAACTCTGTACTAAAATATTTTGATGATAATGATTTTGTAATCATGCCTTGATTAGAATTGTAGGCTCCAATTTTTATTTATTTTTACAAAAAATAGTAACCTATCTATCATTTGTACAACTGCAGCTCTCTCTCTCTTTCTCTCTCTTTCCCTTTCCCTTTCTCTCACACATATTTTCTTAATACATGTGATCTAAATTTAGTTGATGATGATTTCAAAAAAAAGAGAGCTGACTGACAGGCAGAGATCAACACACAACATAAACTCTAGGATCGTAGAGAATACACAGCGTTTTAGTAGATAATCGCTACAGTATTGCTACTTTTATTGGTGTGGTTATTCAGGTTCGGTGGTTATCTTTTTTTGGAAGCACTAACTTCGGATATGTGTAAGTTTTTATTCATCAAACTTTCTCAATTTTATTTCATTTTATTTTTCATTTAAATAGATTTAAAAGTTGATGACAATTTTGATTCACATACTACACCACAATTGCTCTTATTGTCTCTCTGCTCTACACTAGTGGTAGTAGCATTCTTCACTGATGACATGAGAGCCCTTATTGGAGTCGGAGGTTACAATTTATCATAAGAAATAATTGTAAAGGTACATTTTGAAAGGGGCTACAGTAACATTGACAATATGAGTAGAGCAATTACGGTAGAACGTGAAGGAAAATCCTCGTCTACATGTATAATACACTTTATGATAATGGCGACGAACGACCAGTTAAATTCATGTCGTACGATTAAGTGATGACGCTAGTCTGGATATATATGTTATTATTGCGATAATATCTCTTTTGATAGTTAGGTACTTCTTTTTAAAATACATAATCACTAAAAAAAACTAAAACATATTGCGCTAGGGTGAATTTAACATTTTTTAGTATTTATTTATGTTGCCTTTTTTTTTTGAAAAAGAAGTGTAGAGTAACAACCAGCTGTGATTGTTGTTGTTCACGTAGGTCATTTCTAGAAATATGTCCTGCTTGAACTGTTGACGACTTGAAGGACATTCGCACTACTCAATTTTAAAATGATTAAGTTACATACTCTGTATTAAAATCAACCCATAAACTCTTTGATGTACGCTATATACTTACGATATATACTTACGTAGATTGTAGAAGTACCTGGCGTGCTTTATTAGGATCTAACTATAGCAAATATAGTTCTTCTAAAATTGACTTTTTTTATGGTGAAAAAATTAAAGTATTATTATTATAATTATAAAAATCAGTTTGATGACCTATCCTCTACATTACATAGAAATACAAACATGGGATATTACATAAGGATTACATGACACGTTATCGTATCGTAATCCTTACAATAATTTGTGTCATGTGTTACACAATGAGTCTACTCCAAAACTTGATGGAAAGTTGACCAAATTTCTAGGAGACTGGATATTGTATTAAATCCCATACATGGAAAAGTTTGAAAAGTTTCCCCTGATGATACTTTTTTCTCCTCCTTTCTTTCTCAACTTTCTCCAGTTACTCCCACTCTACAGCTTTCTAATTTTAATTTGATATAGTTTCCCTACATGTTTAGAGTAGACAAAATGCACAACTTTCACAATAATATTGACAACTTCCAGTCTCAGAGTTCTTTAAGCAGTGGAGCAGGTTGTTGTTCCTTCTTCTTCTTTTACATTTTCTGGATTTGTTGGTGTAGGCACACTCACGCAAGATGTTATTGTATCACAACCCTGAATTCATATTACATAATATTACTATACATGTTAGCCAGCCTCCCAGGGAGTGATCATCTTTCAGATTCCCAAAATCATGACCTTCCAATGATCATTTCCTGACATGGGATACTCCAAATTCTCTCTTAATCACAGTTTTGATTTATAAGGTACAGCAAGTTGGCCAATCTTTTTTTTCTTTCAAAAAAAATTCCCCTTTGGCCTTTGATCTTACACATCATCATCCAAGTACTTTCTCCCTGCCAGTCACAACGCACTGCTTTGTCAGTACAGAACCAAGAGTGAGTCAAATTTGTTGACTTTTCCACATAGAATATCACAAATCACTTCATACACACACAACGCACTGCATCAAGGGATTCTTAAATGTGCATACTTTGATGTTTTCAGTTTTTTTGAGAAAAAAATTTGACATTTTTTTGTGTGTGTCAAATACAAAGTTACACAGTAGCACAGGCGAGACGAAAAAACTTGTCCATGCGACAGCTACGCTGCTCTGCCTCTAATGGATCAGCCGGAATCCTAAAGTTGATCTACGAATCTGACTTTTGACTCAGTAGTTAGTGTGGATTCATTCAATATTATTTATAGTTTTTTCCCTCTTTTCTATCAACTTTGTAAGTTAGATTTGTCTCTCATTTTAGTTGTTTCCGTACAAGGTTTTTGTGATAACATTATTTAAAATAATTATTTACTTAATGTTTTTTACACATTGGATTCGGAAGTAATGCTAGAACTGGAATTTGAATGGGCTCTTAACATGGCTTCACGACTCTCTGCTGATTTCCTGGAAGCTCTGACTTTATTTCTATTACTGTGTTCCACATAACCATGATGATCATCATCCTCATCATTATTCTCGTCATTATCATCGACGTCAGAGTCTGTGGAATTGTCCAAAAATTCCACCCCAGCCTGACCCCCAACTTTGATGGGACTGGAAATTCAAAAAATGGACATTGTTGTGTTACATACACATTATTAGATGGCATAGTATGTTAACTATATGTAATAAATTTTTACTATACCTGGAAATACGACTACGGGGTATACTGGGCAGATTGGGATTGATCGTACTATTCCTCCGGTTTAAATTATTATGAATATTCTTGGTCACACTTGAAGGGGTGCTGAGTCAAATGAACGATCACTACATGTACTTACATGACATCACAATAAATCAATTTTCTAATCAATTTCTCTTCACAAAGTAATATTTTTACCTCATCATGATGGCCTCTTTCAGAACATGATTGGCTGCTTGGCGAGGTGGGGTCATAGTGTCCAGGGACTCGGCCACAGCATAACAGGCTCCATTCGGTGGGCCATTCGTTTTCCCTTTGACGGGTGGTGGTGAAGTTGCGGTAGTGGGAGATGTAGGGACACTCACACAATTATTCTCTGTCAATGATGCCAAAATCTCACGACCTAGAACAATAATTTATTTTAGTAAAAAATCACACACATATGATTGTCAAACAAAACATGAGGACACTTTATTTTGTCTAGGGCTGATTAAAAACCACAATAGAGTTACATACATGGGATACATACATGGGGTAGGGACAGGGGAAAGGGATTAAATATTCAGTGATTGAATATCAAATCAGATAATGGTAATGGTAATGTATGGAGAGGTTGACGATGCACCCTACACTCTGTATGAACCTATCCAATATTTATATATGGCAGATGAACGGTGAAAAGGTGAAAGAATTTCCCCTCACCTTTCTCTCTCTCTCCCCCTCTCCACACACATACACATAAAAAATTACAATCGAACATGCCCAGTCCTGTCCATGCCTCTCTTTCTCTCTCTGTCTTTCCAAATTTTGTTAAATATATACACACACATCAATAGCGATAACTATTCCGAGTATGTCAAAGTCAAAAAAAAGAGAGAAGGAAGGGGAAAGAGGAGCATTTTTGGTCATTGACGAAGACAAACGGCCCATCATCATGAGGTAGATTGCTTTAGTTTAGTTTTTCATACGTAATTATTATTGGCGTCGTTTATTTCCTTATCGATCCACCACTACTAACTCTACTCTACTCTCTTACTGTCCATTCTATCCCTAAGTACAACTCCTTACTCTACGTAACATTGGGTCTGTCTGTACACCAAGTACCTTACACACTGAGGGAAAATGGGTAAAAATCAAAAATCATTACAGACATCCAGTCAACAACTTGTAAACCAAAGGGAAAACATTTTAAAGTTTGTTTTTTTCCCAAAAGACAAAAAAATTAGACTCGGAAAACTTTACTTTCCCTTACTGCGTACGACTTTCCCTTACTGCATGACTCCTATAGTATGTACCTGTGTATTTATTTTTTGAACCCAATAATTTTCAAGCTGATTTAACGGAACGACCTTCAGTGTAACTACTGTTGTACTGTACCCCTGATACTGTCGCTACTGTCCGAGGGACACATGAACAAGGTGAATACATTTATATTTAATTTTCCTCCCTCCCTCCACCATCATCATAAATTTTTGGAATTAATTAATATTTTGTAATTTTTTTAGCGTCATCATCAAATTACATTAAGGGGAAAATGGAAAGAGGAGGAGAAGAGAGAGAAGGATATAGTATATGAAATATAAATGATGACGTGCCAAGGTATGGCGAGTGGTAGAGTAGGAATCAGCTATCTCTTACCCTGACTGACCACCATCACCACCACATAATAATGTACAAATAGATTCTCAAGAGAGGGAGGGAGAAAAGTGAATAGAGATATAATATATCAAATTGTAAGTAGGTAGCAGGACACAATAAAAGCAATTCACCTGTCTACTTCTAATTCTCTCCTGTGTACGACAGTCGACCACAATTCCACTTTAGACCTTGGCCTAGAACTAGAAACCGAAAAAGACTACACACACACACACACTCACATCCACTCATACAACTTTGTTCGATTGCTCTGTACACCGACACAAGACTACCTACACATATGCATAGACATTGAGTAGGAGTGGAGAGATTTTCACAACACACGCTGTACATCACATTGTCCCCATACAAAACATACGAGACACAATTGAGCATTTTTATCAAATGATGACTGTGTGTGTGTATTGGGTCTTCATGAGTGTACCTATCATATTCACAATAATACTTTGAAACCTTCCCGGTCAAGAAATGTATGGGAATGTGTGGGTGGACGAGCGGTCAAGAGGTGAAGGAGAAAGGAGACGCAAAAATTGAAATATTTTCGTCATATAACTGTGGTGTCGGCTAATGTAGTTATGACGTACCTGTTAATCCCTCAGACTTCAATCGTTTAATATGGTCGAGGTCGTTCGCTGAACATAGTGGTGTTTCCACCGGGAATGTGGCATGAAATAAATCAAAGTCGATGAGATGATACCCTGGGTCAGATTTAAAGCAAGTGGTATTTCGGAAACGATGGCCCCATAAGATCTCACTCGGAAGGTACGAAGTCCCTGTGGATTTTAATAATTATACCAATGTATAATCATTTTCGAGGAAAATCCTCCCGAGTTTCCTACACAAGTCTCAAAGCATGTGGTGAAAGCATGACTTTCACCATACACAACTGAGTGTTTGATTTCCTCGGGAGAACAAGTCAAGGAAAAAATGTTCATACTAATTAAATAATGAAATATGAGCACTCACGAGCCTGTGTGGTCATGCCCGTTGACTCAACGACCCCCTCCATGACCACCATCACCTCAATCTTGGCTGTTGAATATATGAAAGTTTAAATATTTCAACAATCCACAAAATAGTGTGACAGCAATGCATGTAAAAAAATTATGAATATTGTTCACTTACCTGCGAGGAGGTCAGAAGCGGACATTTCATACAAGGGGCTCTCTGAATCTGAAATAAATATGTTATTTCATTTCATTAATATGATTGACTTGAGTTACAAGAGACGAATTCACTTTATGTTGCAGCCATTAAATTTACCTATTGGATGAACAATTGTCGTTGGCCAAAACAGAAGAATTCGATCTGAAATCAACACATTAGTCATTTTTAAGTGGACTTTTCCTATTACTTCAAGTAACAGAATTTACTTTAGTTCCTGAGAAAATGCCTCAAAAATATTTGTGTAAGAAATATGCAGACGTAAACATTTACACATGTAACAATATAATGATCACTTTGACCCCCTGACCTCTGGCTATAGGAAGTTGTCCAAAACTCGCGACTTTAAACTCAATATAGCTCAAGGTGAAAATAAATTTCTCTCTCTCTACTGACATTATCTTGCCTTGGAGAAGGTGGAAAATTTAGATCATATCTATTTTTAAGAAAATGTTTACAAATACTTGTGTGTATTTCTAGTTTGTAAAATACTCCATTCCTGTTGTGAACAGTTATTTCTGACAATTCTGTCAACGTCAAGCTGAACAAATCAATACTAAATATTTAAAAAAAGATTTTCTCAATTTAAAATTGTCCAGCTATCATCGGAAATATGAAAAAATATCAGATTTTCTACTCTAATCATGACAACATCATTATAAATTGACTCTTCCTATGAAATTAACAACTTTCTCCAGGTCGACACTCGGAATAACTCGGTTCAAACCACATTTATCCAGCATATTAGTCTCATTATTGAGATGTGTTATTTTTGTACTGTCTGTATCAACCTTTGCTTGACATTATAATGATGAATTTTGAGTAACCCGGATTCGTACATACCTTCATCTTCTCCGTAACCACCGACCTACAAGTGGAGAAAGTACAAAAACTTAAAATTAGTCTCAATTCTTTCTAAAATTGAATGGAATATTTAAAGAAAATTCTCCCTGACCTTGATTTCCTCTTGATGTATAGGCAAAACTTCTCCTTCTAAAGTGGTTCTCTTGGTGATGACCTACATGTAAAAGTCACAAGAAAGGGTATTTAATGCACATAGATGGGACAGTATGTTGAATGTGTTAGCAATATTACGATTATGTAATAGCAATCGTCAGTAGTTATTTCCTTTGTGTATATCGCCACTTACCCTATGGAAATGAAGGAAATGTCGCATAATGGAAAAGGTGACAAAAATGAAAGACAATAAAACAAAAGTAAAGAATTTCAAAATGACATTTTAACAACACTAAATCGACTCATAAATTCGTTGTTGCTTATTTTAGAACTTACTGAGCACGAATATGAGCTTCTAGAATGTGAGATCTGAAAACATTTTGAGGTCACACGTAAGTAACTTAAAATGACTCTAATGACAGTAAAGTCTAGGATTTCTCACGCGACTTATTCTCATGAATTATAATAAATATCACAACAAATTACCTTCGAATGTCTCCCACCCGAAACATTAAATACAGTTGACCATCACGTTGACAAATTACAGCATGGCGACTAAAAATTAGAGTCTGCGAACGTTTCTTTGGCCTTGATAATCTATGGTGGAAAATTTCATAAAAAAGTATGTTTTCCATTAGAAATTTGCTTAAAAATTTTGAGAGTCATTAGAAATTGAAGTGTACGTTAAAAAACGACTGGACTCACTTAGCGAAAACAACTCCTACCATCAAAGCCTCAATTAACACGCCGGCTATACTCTGAAGACATAAAACTATGATGGCATCCGGACACTCTGACGTCCTGATCATCACCCACAACAACAGCAGCAATAAATCATCATCCACATTCATCAACGTCATAAGGAGACAAGTTAAATTATTAAAATATTTACTACTCACATTCGGTGATAACCGTAACCGATTGTATGCTGAGTCTCCAAGCTGTCAATTTGTAATAAAATTAATATATTTTTAGAAAAAGAAGGTCAACGTCTCACACTTGAAAAATATTACATTCATCTTCTGCAAAAATTTTTATTTTGCAAATCATACCTAAAAAGAAAGATGGAAGCAAAACTTTGCACTCCTTCCACACAAGGCTTCCATCCAGGTTGCCCAAATTGTTTGATATCATTATGTGCGACTAGAATTATCCACCAGACCAATGCAAAACCTGTACAAATAAATTAGTACATGAAAATTTTAGAAAATAACAAAATTTCATAAAATCAACAAGTTTAATGTTGGACATGTTGCTGTCTGTCACACCACACAACCTGTCATACTCAATACATGTACATAAACTGGATTAATTAACTGTCCACATGATTGTCTGGACTGTGTCAAAAAATCTAGCACCCTCTTCTTCTCATAACATAATGGGACAACCAAGTACAGACAAGAATTGGAATTGGATTGAGAAACCTCTTATACTGAAGGCCTCTTCTTTCCCCCATTCTTCAAAACATCCAAGCTGAGCACACAATTATACAAAGTCTATGCAGTGCATAAGGAGTAAGGACATGTCCCACACAAGAACCCCGGTTTAATGTCCAGATCCCAACAGATTTGTACAGAATTGTACTGCAGAGACAACTGTATTATTTGTAAGGGCTACCGCATTCACCCCTCCTCCTCTTGCTTTATCCACCTGAGACAGGAGAAAGGGAAAATAGGATTGCTCAACACGTCGTTGGGTCAATTCCTTATCTCACAATGAACGTTAACATTTACAACCAGAAAAAAAAATATCTAACACGAAATGTTTTCGTGTTATTAAAATTCTCTGTGCAAAGCAAAGGGAAAATATTCCATACTTTCTTACTCGGGCACGAGGGAAGTTCATGCCACCCAATATGCAGATACATTAAAATTGGTGGGTGGGTAGTTAACAAGTTACTTGGCCCACCAATCAACAAAGAGCAAAAGTTATTTTTCTTTCTCTCCCTCTCTCTCCAAAATCCTGGACACACACAGTCCGTCTTGCTCAGAGTTACAGTATATATTATTAATCGTCGATAGAAATCCAAGGTCTGACTCCAGAAGAAAGTGAGAGAAAGAGAGGGGCGAGAGAAAGAAGGAGGTTCTCGAGACATTTAGACTGGCTCCGGAATCCGGAGCCAGTCAGCATGAAAGTGATGGTGAATGGCTTTTCCCTTTTAAACCTATACAGGGATAATTAATCTGACTACCCAGTATTTATGACTGGAAATTATCGAAACATGTTGTAAACTCCTATTTTGACCAAACCCATCATCATCATCGTCATCATTTGACTCAGGGATTCCAATTGTAATTTTTTTCCACTCAACCATATTCCCCCTGTAAGAAAACCTCTCTGTATGCATGATATCATTCACCTCACATCAAGAATCATTATGAATGATCATTATGATTAATCACAAAAAGAAAATGTCTTTCCCTCCTTCCCCCCCACACACACTCTCTCCCTCTTTTCTCTTTTTCTCACGCTCACTTCCGGTTTACCTTAATAAATGTTGAGCCCCTGTTCTGTTAATGGTAAGAAATGGTGACTTTCTTCATTGATTTTATTTTCATCCGTTTTTTTGGGTTTAATAATACATTCGTCAGACATTTTTTTCTCCGTCTTTTTTCGTCTGACTCGTACTCCCACAATAAAGTAGAAAAGGGTGGAAACTCTTAGTCAGACTAAAAAAGGACACGCTAACGTCCACACACATGCAGTCTTGTACACATATCTTAAGCATTTCCGAAGGAACGTCAACAAAAATCAGGTGAAAATAAGTCGGTGTGGGGGTGGACTACAAAAAAGTTACCCTAAAGTAAACTCTGTGTACATGAGGAACTAAATAAAAAGTCATTGAAGGACCATAAAAGTACCCTCCATTCATTCTTTCTTCTCTTTCTTCCCTGACTGCACCATTTAAGAAATATGCTGACCTTGTCTCTACACTCCCTTCCCCAAAACTGAGGACAGGACACAAATTTGTAGTCCACTTAATTCTTTGAACAGGTCTGACTCTGTCATCCCGCACACAAACAAACATACAAAATGACGGACGACGATGGACGAGGACAAGGATGCGCGATGATGTGAATGAATAAAGAAAACAAATTTAATTGTCCAAGTAATTATATCCGTTCAAAAAAGTAACAAGGCTCGGTGTTACCAACTCTACTTGCTCTACTTGTTGTTGTCTTTAGTTTCACCTTTGTTCTCCCATTATGATTGTTCGAAACAAGAACAAAGACTCCCTGACTCCCTCTCTCTCTCAGCTGTCCCGAAAAGGACAACCTTGTCAATAAACAGGTATTCATTGGACATGGACGGAAAATCGATCCGTTGATACACACTAACTTCAACTTTTAGCCATAGTCCTAATCCACACACTCACTCTCTAATATCTTTAATTATCTTCCCTCTGTCCATCATACACACACACAGTCAAGTACACTAGTAGTGTGTGTGTACTACACGGAAAAAAACATGAGTTTGTCCATCCTCCCAAAAGTCACCCATGACATGAGTAACATTGACTCTAAATCCTCCTCCTCATTCTTAGCTCAACCTCCTCAGTACAAACATTAAGATAAAACAATAGAGGAGCAGATTATAATAATCAAATTATAGAGGATAAAAAGAAATAATTCTGTCATATCCTCCTCCTCCCTCCTTTCCCCACACAAACTGTATTAGAATAGAGTGTGCAGACACACACTCACACACACACAGCAGCCATCCCCCGGGTTCTGTGAACAGGGAGAAAGTCGAAGTGTGGCTATAAATACAAACCAAATATACAAAATCAATCAATAGTTACGTTCTGATCTACATATTACAAAATATACACCACTAGTTGTGTATAGACACCCTCCAGTACATATATATATAGTAACTGTCCCCTGAACCACATATACACACACGTATGCAGTGTATGTATAATGCAGACTCATGCCCGTTTGATTTCCCCCTCCCCTTCTCCACTCCCCTGTTAGTATTCGTCAATTGTCGCATCGTTAAGTCTCCAACCGAACCAAGACTAACCTTAACAAATTGAGGCCTACCAATATTTATCTACTCCCTTCCTCTCTCTCTCTCGTGTGTGTGTGTCCTCAATGTGGAACCCTAAATTGAGTCATTTCAACTTTACATGAATTATACTTTTATTACTGTCAAGGTTAATCTGGGTGTATCCTTGCAGCGGGTAGAATGGAAGGAGGTCCACACTATCATGATGGGGGATAAATTCCGACATACATCATTTCCCCTAGAAATATTATTGAAAAGTGAGAGAGGGAGGGAGGGAGAAAGTGTTCGTGTATCCGCCGGAAGGAAAGAGAAAATGAAATGAGGGATCATGAGGTTTTTTCTTACATTTTTTTCCAAGATTTCCAGCACAAATTATGACTAGAGTATGGAACAATATTTGGTGGGGGGAACGACACGTGCATTCAAACTCTTGTGTTATTGATAGTGTGACTTTCTCTTCCTCCACCCCCTCTCCTTTCCTGATTGTTTGAGACTTTCCCCTATATATCTGTGTAGGTTGGAGAGTTTATTTTTGGAAGTTCTACACAGTTAATACTCAACCCAAATGGAATGGGGATGAGAGAGAGAGAGAGAGAGAGGAAATTACAAAATTGGTAAAATATGATTATTAATAAAAAGCATCCACCGCCCAAGTCACAAACAAAAAGTCAGAACTATCTGACTTTCTCCAACACACACACACACTTTATACATGGATATAGTGATACAGGATAGGAGTGGGATTGTTTCTTGGAATAATATTATGGTTCATCCGTCTCTGATGAAAATAAACTTTATTCCCCCCACACACACATGAACAGATAGGAAAGAAGGTGACGGACTCAGTCAACATGTAATACATTTGGTAGGGAATTTATATATTTTGTATATATATACATGACACACGCAAAATACGACGAAAAAGGCGCTTTTGCGTGGTATAGATTTGGTAATTGCTCTGGACTGCATTTATTGATGCGTTCAATATTGAATGCCAATGGAGGAGCACCTGCCAACTGTTTCATTTTCAACTATTTCTACCCTCCCCTCCGTCCTCTGCAAATGTTGGTTTGAGTGTGGCAAATAAATTGCGTACATCATTGTATGTCTCACATGTGTCCTCTATTCATATTATATTACCTTGGACTTCCCAAAGAAGACTCTCAAATCATATCATACCTAGACATTTAGACATACACACTCGTTTTATATATACAGGGTTCCGCATAACCTTTGCCCCTTACCCATAAATACAAACTGTACATGGTCAACCCCACAAAAATGCGGTCTTGCGGAGAATTCAATTCTGAGTCTAGCTCATGTGATGACTTTTTAAAAAAATTATAAAAAATATTTTCTTACAAATTTTAAATACCAATGAATTCTCTACAAAACTGGAAGACTTGTACATTTTCTGTTACATTTTCCAAGTTGACTGTGGCGAGGGGGACAAAGATTATGTGGGACACTGTACAGACAAATACATACAAGTATGACCTGAATAAGTAAAGGTCATCACTGGCATTCACAACAGATATATAGTGACACTCTGTCAACTTCTCAAAAAGGAATAAAGTATTGTGACAAATATGGTTTTTTTCTCTTTAAAAAAATACAAAGTGTGATATATATGGATCAGACACTCATTCACTCATTTGTCATCCTGTCTCTCCTTCTCCCTTCAAAATCCAAAGTTAGGAATGATGAGTCGATGGTACATAGTTGCAGAGAGAAAGAGACGTTGCAGTGACAATGAGAGAGTCCATATTATTGAGAGTTATTTATTATAAAAAAAAAGAATTACGACAGTATCCATTTGATTTGTTGTGTAGCCACACACACAGGAATAATTGCATTGGGACGTCAAACGTGGAAAAGCTTTTGAGAGAGAGAATCAATAATTAATATTTCATAAAATACTATAGTCGGATATTATTATTGTACTCTCTTTCCTGAACTATCTCCGTCCTCGTCATTGAATGTACTCAAACTATTTAATTACGCCGTATCATCATCGTGGTTAGTTGTCAGGGTATTATCCTATTCGTATTATCCTGTCCACACACACATCATCATCATCATCGTATAATCAGTTAAAAATGTAACGCCAACGCAAGGGGAAAATTTTTTTGAACGACAAACAAACAAAAATGTGACATAATGATACGAGTAGTTGTCAACCACTCGGAATAAAGGGAGAAAGGAAATAATGCTAAATAGACGCTGTTGAACATATGAATAAGAAAAATCCTTCTCAAAAGTCTCAGTCAAGACAGAGTACGGAGTAATGTGTGTGTGGAGTGGAAAGAAGAAGGAAATACGAAGGAGTGCTACATCAACATGACATTACGATGAAGAAGAGAAAATTGAAAAGTGTACATTTGATGACTTGACGGCTCAGGCAATTCAAGACGAATAGGGGGAAATAAAACAGAAACACACAAGTAGGCGTACACCATCACAGAAGACGTTTGTGATGGCGTATAATATGCAACAGTAAAATGTGAGTTGTTGTACCACTGCGACTGACTGCGATATTAGACTGATTGGAGAAATATTATCCTACTCCATCCTACCAGCCTACATCGTTCCACGTAGAGCTTCTGACTAGTTAGAGAAAAACCGGAGCACCTTTATACCCCTCTAAATCATGTCTCCGCAAGTACCATCGGAAAATATTTTAATTTTTATTAAGAATCGTCTGAGTCATGAATGAAATTGATGCGAGAGTCAGTGTGTGTCTTTGCTACCGTCACAACTCTATTGAAGGGCTAGAGAATCGCGTTGAATAAATCTACTTCATTAGAGAAAATCTTTCCAGTCGGTATTAGTCTAATCCTATTAGAAAAAGGAAGTCAGTAATCTTAATTGAGTTTTTTCTCTGTCTCGGATCGTGAAAAGTAGTGAAAAGTGTGACAATAAAGCCTTTACGGTACATGGTACTCGCCGAAAGAGAAAGAAGGTTGGTACGTTAGAAAAGGCAATTGAGCGACCTTCAGTAGAATCATTACATTTATTAATAGTTTGGCTCTCCCTCCTTTCTTGCTAATTATGTACTCTTTCATATTCTGAATAGATTCGGGGAGAACGCGTGTGACAATCGTACCGTGAAAATACATAAAAAACAATACACACTCATTCTATACCAACTCCACACACACACACACATCCATACTTGATGGTGTGTTGTCAACTAAATGAAAAAATCGAAGTCAATAAATACTCCGTATGAAGGTAAGGTATAGTAGTAATAATTTCGACCAACAACACACTATATAGCTATATCCACACATATCAAGAAGAAATTATACGTAATGCCCCCCTCCCTCATACCTCGGTAAATTTATTCAAGTTGTGACCACCGTTCAAATTATTGTGAACTTTGGGTTCCCGGTTTATTCAGTTTGATGAGGTTTGCTAACTCATTTAAAACATAAATATAATACACATAAATAAGCCAGTTTTTCAACATTTCCGGCTTTTTGAATATTGTTTTTATCAACGTCCTCAATCATAACTCGTAACCAGAATGAGCATAAAATGGAATTAACATTCGGGGTGAACTGTACAAGAGCTCAAGATTTCCCCTGCAATTGGGGAGAAAGTCAACAAATGATTTTATGACCCTCCAGACTACCCGGTGATCGTCGCTGGAGTACTTGTAGTACTTTTCCACCCCCGCGCTTTCTCCCGATAAGAGAAAGTTTGCTCAGAGAGGAGAATTAGGCTTCCTAATTTGGAAAGTATCTAAAGCATAATCTCTATGGTAACTCTTACATTGTATCAACATGGATGAACATGTTTTCCACAAATACATGAAGAGTCTATGGCAATAACTACAAAAGTAGAAGAGAAAGTTCCTCGTGTCCTTAGATTATACAAGACATGTGTCACAATATCTGATATAACTTAAGCTCGTGTCGATCAACAGTTGATCAAATAACTGAGCAATTCTGTTTTCTTCAATTGTTATCTTGCTGATTCTCTTTTGAGTCTTTCAGTTTGAAATTTTTAACTTCCCTCGATACCTCATATTGCAACAAAACAATATTTAAATAAATAAAATAATTTAAGAACTATGCAAATGCATAATTACAACACATTAGGATACGTCTCTCCATTGTGGCTGTACACATTGAAACGTGTGAGTACATTTGAGGTATGACACGAGGTAGTAGCATAGCCGGGACAATTCTTTCATCGTCTAAAACTATGGGCTATTTATAAGTCGCTTTTGGGTTTCAAGTCGTCATAATTGACTCCGCCTGCTCCATGTGTGTTTGTCTCGTTGTACATACATACGGTATGTACAAAGTGTCCCAAGTAAAGAGTCACTCGCACACAAGTAATGGATGCTAATGTGTGTGAGTGAGTGTATATTTCTGTGTTCTCTGCCGTCTGGAATCAATCATTGAACAAATTTAATGTTCAAACAATTACCTTCCCTGCACAACACAAAATGCACACTCACAATTTAAGACAACGAAGGTCTGTCTTCAGTCAAGGAGTCGGAGGGAGGAGTTAAGATCTGAACCTACTAATTATCCATAAGTATGTTAAATATTTTTTGACACTCGTCATGATTTGAAGTACAACTCATAGTTTGTCGTACAACAGTTGAAGAAAACAACTCGAATTCCTACGTCACTACGTCAATTTGTAGAGTTTGTAATCTGTTGCTCTGTTCGTTTGTCCCTCCCAGTCGTCATACTTTAGTATTGTGTAATAGTAAGACGTAATTAAGATAGGATACAGTGACGTTCATCCTCTGATGACGCTCCTTCTGGTTCCTATCTTCTTTGGCCTTTACATTCCACTTTAGATAATAAAAAAAATTAAATTATCCAAGTGTAAATTTATATAATATTTTGTTTGTTGTGTGTGTTTATAGTACATTTTGTATTTGTCTGTCCTCCATTTCGTGTGAGGTTCAAAAGGAATAATCCACATAGGTACAATTTTATTTTTTCTCTCTCCATTTTTTGACACTTTTGCAAATAATCTATTTTCTATTTTGAACATGTTCCCTCCTCCTCCCTTGCACTCTCCCGTTGTGTCAACAAAATGAGTAGTGGTCCGCCTACAGACGATAGACCAACAACAACAACACAATATCAATAGTGCAGAGCGACCTTATCATGACTAAAGATCATCTCTCTCTCCCTCTCTCCCTCGAGTCAATTGAGCAAACATAATAAATTGAAGGGGACTGGTCACAATTTTTCATTTCCCTCCCTCTTCCCTCTCTCCCTCTATTCAATTCAACATAATAAGGTCAATTCGAGGTTAGGAGTGTCAAGATGATGTTGAGGTACATTTTTATTGAGGTATACAAAAGAAAATAGTTTTCAATTTCCCAATAATTTTTCCGTCATAAATTTTTCACGACAAATTGTGTATCCTTCTTAGCCCTCTCTCTCTCTCTCTCTCTTACTTAGTATGTGTTTGGAACAATTTGATTTCAAAGCAGATTAGAGATGATTAGAATGGGGAGAGACAGAGTGAAAGTCGGAGAAAGTATAATGCTCATCTACGTTTCACTTTGAGACTAATAATTATGGTGTACACTGTGTGTGTGTGGAGGAGAAAGCGTATTATTCCTGAGCCCATCAAAAGAAAATGGAAGATGTTGTGTGGCTTCTGAGAAATATGGAAAATTTTTACGTTTGGATTGTTTACGATTTTCTCTTTTAATCCCTCCTCTTTCCTTTCTACGTCTTTTATAAGTAAATTCAAGAGGGAGAGAGAGAACGGCACGGGTCCACAAATTTCCTGACTTGTAAATCCTCCCAGCTTTCAAAAAAGAAAAGGATGCATTTCTCCTTCGTGTATTGAATGTATATATTATTCAAAAATATTTGAGTCTAAATATCCTCCAGTCTCTCTCCCGAGTGTCCCAGAAGCTCCTGATTTAAGCCTTCCTCGACTGATTGTGCATTATTGAAATCCGGAAAAAGTGAAGGAGTGTATAGAAACAGAATAATTTACAAGGACAATTAGATGAAAATTGAAGACACTTAATCACCGATTAAATATAATATAAAGGTCGATGATAATCACAGAAAGAAAGAAAGCTGTCATGATGTTCATGATTCCATCATTCATAGAGATATATTAAATTGTATTTTGACGAATGGCGCAACACACAAAACTCTCTCTCTTGCACAATCTTTGTGAGGATTTATGTGACACGTAAATTTTTGAGTCCTCTTGTTGTCTGAAGACAGGAAAACATTTTTTGTGCACACACCCAACCTTGTCTTTTTCTCCAAGCCAAATTTTTTTTGGTGGGGTTCGGACAAACATTATCCTTTGTCCATGTCCCTCCTTACGCACATCCATACAATTTGTCCCATCTGATTATAGTCCTACTGAATCGAATCAATTGAATATGTGTATTTGTGTGTGTGTGCACTCACTGTATACGCTGTGCATGTGGAATGTGGGTACATATAGAGAGGGGTTGGTTGATGGGCCGAAAACGAATAAATATTTTACGCGACTTAACATCGTGCGGATTTTTTCTTCAGAGTGAGAGAGAGAGAGAGAGAGGAGAGACGCAGGTGAGTTGAAGATATACTGGCAAATGCACACACACACACGTACGTTTTAAATATAAAAATTTGTCCAAAAACCTGAAAAAAAGATGGTGAATACGTTGACCCTGACCAGCTGAAGGACAGAACGTAGTACGTACATGAGATATCCGTTACCCGCTCTCCTGCTCTCCTCTCTCTCTGGTCGGTTTGAGTCGTAACTCATGTCATGTGTGCTGTGAGTGTGTGGACTTTGAACATGTAAAGGATAACCTTTGGTTATATACAAATTCTCCTAAATAATTGAGTACACACCATCCTATTCGGTCTGAGACATATTGGAGCACACACACACAGAAATGAGGCAAGGGCTTGAAACAAGGATGGATACACCCCCTAAAACCTTAATCGTCAAGCACATTATGGCACAGATTTATTATTAATGTGACTGCAGGTGAAGTCGGAGGGGAGGAGGATGGGAAATCAAGAAAAAAGTAGGGACGACAGAGAGAAAGAGAAAGAAAAAAGTGGGTAGTGCAAATTATGCTTCTCTAGTTTTACTAGTATTTGTCTTAAGTAAGGTCGTCGTCGTGGTTGAGACAGAGGAGAAAGACGGAAATTCTCAACACTCGTAAATTTTTCAAGGAACTGTGTACAGACTAGTGCTCCTAGTCGGGACGGGATATCCCGATCCCGTCCCGCGGGATGCGGGATCGGGACGGGACGG
>WJFB01001976.1:0-23709 GCA_009870185.1 Pygmarrhopalites habei
TCAAAACTCTAGGAATGAAAAATTATTTACTTTTTAAGTGACTTTTGGTCCACCCTGTATCATCGTCATTACTTTACAATCACGTTACGCTTGTGGGTCAACTGGTTGAAATCAGGTTTCCTCTTTGGATTTGCAATGAAAAAAATCATTAGTTCATTTTGAATTAATGAGCAAAGAGACAAGGAGGAGCCGTGTGTGTATGTGTGTTGGTATGACATGCATGACATGACGTCTTATCAAAAAAAGTTTTTGTTTGAACGGCTTTATACTAGTAAATATTTTCAAGTTCGTAACTAATGTACTTCATTCATTTTAGTGACGGTTGGATTGTGTAACTTGATACTGTAGTTAGTCATCGAGTATTGATAATAATTTGTTTGATTCATGAAAGGCTAGTTCATCCTTTTGTGTTTTCAAGGGTATGCATTTTTACTTAATGACTTCACATGCAAACAAATGAATTATGTTAATTTATTTCTGAAAATTTCCCACTTTAACTAAATGGTGTCTGTTGTATAACAGCCGTAAGTCTTGATTGTCATTATTTTTGGATGAAATGTTCTTTACAAATTTGATTGAAAGGTCAAAAGGAAGTTTTTGATGAAAGTTGTATGGATTGAACTAGACCATTTATAATAATTAAATCATAGTTTCAACGTAAGTATACACATGTGGGTGGGTACTGGGTACACATGAAAAGGATACTCTGCTTTTCAAGTTGAGCTTTAATCCCATTGTTTCTCAAATGTACATTGAGGTAATTGAGTGACGAGACGGAGTTGTCTCTGTGTGTACTTGTTGTAAGCTCGGAAATGTCAGAGTAAAAGTAGGTAAAGTAAGGAGGAGAGGAGAAGTTTCTCCTTTTCAAAAAAAGTTGGTGTGTGGGGGGTAGAATAATGGAGATGAAAATGGAAAGGAGGAATTGAATTGAAGTGTATATTATTGTTGTGTCTGAAGTACCTTTATTGTTTTTCCTTTGATGTGTAACCGGAAATTATTTTCCAGTCAGTCATACAAATGCAAGTTCGTAGATTTCAAAGTGTGTGTGTGTAATTTATGTCCGTCTCTCTACACACACTACACATGTAAATACACACAAAGGTTTCTGTGGCCTCAAAGAATTTGTCCAATTCACAAAAATGATTTGTAGTGAACCACTCGGTTGTACACTACAAGTAAATACATGATTTCAACGTACACATCTGTACAAAAGGCTTTCTTTTCATTCGTTTCTACCACCCGAGGTGGATGATTTGTTAATCCGTTGAGGTTGTATGTATCTTTATAAGGTCATTGCCATCAACAATTTTTTGTGCACAATTATTAGTTTAAAGGAATTCTGGAAGCGCTCAATTTTGTACGATACGATTTTGTACTTATTTTCTGTTAAATAAATGCAGAGAGAGGATAGTTGGAGTAGAACAAAAGGTAAAGACTAGACAAAAGCAAGTACTACTAGCAGGAGTGAAATCATTCAACAACAACAACCCACACACATCCACAGCAACTACAAAGAGAAAGGAGAGTGAAAATAAAAAAAGCTTTTAAAGGAGACATGGGAAGGAAAGCGTGTGCGTTTGTTGTGTGTGTATTGGGATGGATGCAACTGAAATGAAGCTAGAGAGACAGATCTTCGTATGGGGAAAAAGTCGATACGATGCGATAGGCAGTAGGCACTCTTCTTCTCTTTGGAAGCGTCAGGGGAGAAGGAGAGAGTGAGAGTGAGAGAGAAATGAAGATTTTGCCTCCATGTTTCTGCTTACAAAAATGTATGTTGTCTATATCTTCTTTCTCTCTGCTCTGTGCTTCGCATAGTGAAAACAAATCGTAAGAGTAGAAAGTGGAGAAGGGAGAGGAGAGCAGTGGCCTGCATCTGCACGTGTATCCAATATTCTTCAGAGAGAAAGAGAGTCTCCGTTTTACGTTCCATACAAATGGGCGCTTTCCTTTTGCGTTTTTGTTCTTGGACGATGAATCTTTCTCTCTTTCACTTTTACCCTTTCCTTTGGTATGGATTTCTTCTTTGGTGTGTGTGTGCTATGCGTGTACTGTGTACATTTGCATACAACACAGTTTTCATGTATCTATTTGAGATTGCTTTGACTAGTTAGATAAATCGATACATACGGAAAAGATTTTGAAATTTATTTATTTTTGTATCTATTGCATTATTAGTCTTTGTTGTAGGACAGTCTATGGTGGTGAAGTGGAACAGTTTGTTGATTGTCAAGAAATAATCCGACTTCATCTTTCAATTTATATTTTAAAAGCTCCTGCCATCAGTTGAGATGATGATGAAGAGAAAGAGAGAGAGAAAGGAGGGCGGAAGAATAAGGACAGTAGCTTTCTTTTTTTAAATTTGTAGACTCTTTTAAGAGGTGTGGGGGGAGGAGATCGTTTTGTCTTAAAGTGGTAGGAATGGAATGGCGTTTTTTTTCTACCCTATCCTTCTACCGTATTATGTGTCAGAGATCTGACTTATCCTTGGGGTGTTCTAGTGACTTGTACTTTGCGGAGAAAAAGAGTCCATGGTAACAAACTGTGTGTGTGGGTGTGTGTGGCTTTTTCCCTGGATTTTTTTTGGCTTCCTTCCCGTTGTTACATCATGAGTACTGTAGTACAGAGTAGAATGAAATGAAGGAATCGATTTTAGTCTCCCTCTTTTCATGTTATGACAGCAATAACTTTATTATCAAATGTCAGAGCGCTTCTCATTCTCTCTCGCCCATCTCTCTTTCTCTCTGTTGTGAATGTCAGGAATCGTTGGAAGTTTTTAAGTTCTCTCTTCCCTAATTTAGCTGCTACAGTTACCCGTCTCTCTTTCTTTCTCTCGTTCTGGTCCAGGATGAAAGGGAGATAAATATAAAGGATGGACTCCTGTTGTTTACGTCCTCAAAATTTATACTAATGAATAAAGAATGGGTTGGACATGATAGGTTAAAGTTCAAAAGACATTTTCTATATTTAAATAAAAGAGTGAGATAGGCCATGATGATCAGTTTATAAGTACAATGAAAATACTGCATAAAAATGACAGAACATGATCACAGGAGACAGTTAAAGAAGAATAAATAGAAGACCATATACATTAACCTTAGGTGAATAGAGTTTTCGAAATTTTTGACAATTTATTTCGATTAATATTTTGTGTTCTTATCGTATAAAAGTTTTCTGATCATGTCTTTCTTTTTCATTTAATAAAGAATTAAAGTATGAATACGTAAAGTCTTATATTTTATGTAAGTTGTAACGTAAATTCTAGCGGAGAAGTGTGCTATACGTATGCAGCTTTTTGTTGTCATTCCTCGAAGTCCCCGTCACATGTGTTGTTGTGCCTGTTAGCGTTCTTGGTTGTTTAAATTTATATGACAAGTCGTGAAGTTTGTAGGAAGACGGGAGTTCTTTCTCTCTGCGTATGTACATTGTGCAATGTTTCATTGTTTGCTATGTTTGTGTGAGTAAGCTTTGCTTCTTTGCCTCGGACACCGGTTTGACACGAACGATATTTCCCACGGCACTCGTTTCTCGCTCTCGGCACAAGCCAGAGAATAGCAGCTGTAATGGCTACATAGTGTAGAAAGTGAAAGCGAGAGCGGAGACGAGGGAGAGGAAGGAATGAGGACACGAAAAACAAAATGTATGAACAAAAGTATGAATGTTGAAGAAGAGGGAGGAGGACAATGATATAGAACAAGAAAATGTGTAAGGAAAAAATAAAAATCCTAAACACATGTGTGTGTGTGTGTGTGGGAAACAAACCGGAACCGAAAATTTCATATTGCCTTTCTCCAACTGTGTGTATTACGTATTCATTTTTATCTACAGTCTGTAGGTATATAACACCTTTTAACTGAAAATTGAAGATATGACCGTTTAGCGAAGTAAAAATTGGACTTTTTATTTTGGTTATTAGTAGATAATGGTCAAATGTGGGGGAAAAGTATTACCTACATTTATACCTCGTGTTTCTCTATGTGTAATGAATTTTAATCCGTAGCCCAGCTAAATTTAATTACTTAATTAGAATTAATGTCTATGTATTCTCTAATTTGTACACTCTACTTAACATGGTATGATATTCATACAAAAAATTGATTTCTTTTTCCGTCTCACTTTTGACAGAAAGCCAAGAGTATGAGATTTAAGATTTAGTACATCATACATGGAGAAGAATTCAATTGAGAGCAGAGCTAAATGTACTTTGGGAAAGCCTTTTTTCCTTACACTAGCGTGAAAGGAAACGAGAGAGAGAGAGAATGGAGGAGGAACGGAGTAAAAGTTGTGAGAATTTGGTATGATCATTTCACAAGTTGGTGACGTGACTGTGAAGGGGATAGAAGGGAAATCGGAGGTCTCTTAATTCCCAGCTTGTACATGATGCATGGAAAGAAATCCATATAGAGGAGTGAGAGAGTGAAAAAAAAGCATAAGGAGGAAGTCATAAAATCCCGTCGACAAACATAACGGGAGGAGGAAAAGTATGGAGTGTTAGAGTTGGGAAAAAGGGAAAAGCCAAATGTTGATTCGTACAAAAAAAGTAGAAAGTCAACGGGGGTATATTCCATAAAGCCAAGTTTCTTTTTGATCGTCGATGCGTGTACGTATTCTCTCGTTCCTACAACTGTAACTAGGCTTAACCTTCTCTTTTGGTTCGAGTAGGAGAGTATATATAGAGAGAGAAAGTGGAAGTGGTGCACACACACACACTATCACACATACTGAGAGCTTTTTATATATTTTCCCTAGCGTGTCAAGAGATGGGCGGTCTTACTTTTACACTTGATCCGCTAAAGTTTCCGTACTAAAATTCGGCTGTGCACTGCATACAACATTTTATACATTCAAAAAATCAAAACACGTAACGTTTATGGACACTACAAATATTTTATATATGTGTGTACACAGGCGGCCGTACGCCAGGCTTTTCTCCCCTTCGTCAGTTGAAGTGTTGTAGATATACATGGAACTTTCACTCGATTTCCCTATCCTCATGTTTTTGCTTAAGCGTACCATATTGCTTGCTCGCTCTTCGTTTTTCCATTTATAGGGTAGGATAGGGTGTATCATCTCATCTCCATGTGAAAATATTTCATGTGTCCTAAATAAATGGATAGCATGTGAAATACAAAGTCGAACTGTGTCTATAAATTATCTATAGAGGTGTCTAGGGATATTTACACGGTTTGTGTGTGCGTGTGTGGAAGAGGAGGGCGATGTGTTTAAGTCTGTGTTAGCTCATTTGGTTAACTTTTCCGAAAATCTTGGTTTTAAATAAATCTTAAATTCACCGTGTCACACTGTCCATGCAAATTAATTTTGTGGAGAAACTTACATTGTAAATTTCCCACAACACAACTCACATCCAAATCACACCCACTCGTGTCAATTCAGGGAGAAAAGAATGGACGAGTGTCAATACACGGGGAAATTGGGATTGAATATTTTGTTTGAAAAAATGTATGTAGTACATTTAAAAAAGGAAATATTTCCAATTCAGAATGCGTATGTCGAAAGGATTCTTTTGTCAACATTTGCAAAATTTGAAATGTCCAAACCGAAAGGATATTGCGATTCATCCCCTTTTCTTATTATGACGACACCAAACTTGAAATTTATGAGCGACAATACATTTTTTGGAAAATGTTTTACTGTTCCGAATACAAATAGAATTTCTTCATTCAGTTTTTGTATCGTGTTGAAAAATTAAATTATTTATGTTTAAAAACGAGAGAAAATCGTGGAAAGATATTACACTCTTGTCTAGCTTGATTGAGACATCGTCAAACTATGTGGATATTATTGGATTTATAGTGATTTGATTCATTTGTCGTACCATTCACAAGCACGCAATTATTGTGAGGCGCAGACTCCCAAAGTATGTGTTTACCGTGTTGTAATATCGAGAGAAAGAAAAGTGGAGAGTATTTTAAGAAAATAGGAGTTTGTGGTTTCCATTCTCTACACTATATTGCCCTGAATTTGAAACATGGTTGTTCCTTTATCCTGTCAAGGTAGCTTTAAAAGTGATGGAAAAGATTATTTTTCTCACATCTTTTATTAGAGTCAACTTTCATTTGTCTTTTCTTTCTCTTTCCTTCCACGTTGAGAGCTTAATGTATCAATTCCGTGGGTTGTCAGGAGTTTTTGTGTGACCTGAAATACCAACTCTAGTACTAGCAGTAGTTTTTAGTGAAGAGAAGTATTGTGTGAAAGTCGATTCGATCTATAAGTAAGTCCATCAGGATGAGGGCGTCATTTTGCTTTTTTTTCAACACACGTAAATACACTCATACCGAATGAGGACTACATGGTCATGGGGAGAGAAGAAAGACGAAACTAAAAATGTGGGTCATTACATTCAGTAAATTTTCGTCACCAAAAATACTCATGTTTACGTCAGATCACCTGAGAGGGAGAAAAGTGCAGTTGATTGCATTCATTAGAGAAGAACTGGGGAGGAGTTGAGTTCAGTAATTGCACTTTCCACATGAACTTCACAGTAGAAACACACACAAGAAATACTGGTGTGTGTGTATGGGAGTGTGTGGAATTTTTGAGTGTAGGCAGTTGGAGAAAGTCGTTGCATTTTGTGACATACAGAGTTTTGAGAGAGAAGGTAGAACTTGGTGGTCAATGTTAGAGAGAATTTCTTCATACATTTTTCCCCCATGGAATGTTTGTGAAGATGAAAAGAGATGAAAGAAGTGTAGTTAAGAGGTGGTTACGAAATGTTGTGTGTGTGTTGTGTCATGGTTGTAGAGGCTAGAGCTGTAGAGCTAGGTGGTCATTACATTTAATATTAGTAAATATAGTAGTAAATATATAGTAGTAAATTTATTATAGTAAACTAAGTTATATAGTACCGTAATTCTGTGTGTGTGCGCTTGTACATAATTGCTTTATAGTATAGCAAGGCAAGCACCCTGACTCGACCGCCCTGCAACATACGAACGGGAAAATGACGGTGGTTTCAATAGAGACATGTTATGACCATAAAGGTTGATCAAAGGGAATGAAAAGAAGATGGTGTGTCCGTGTGTGTGTGTTGAAGATGGCAGTGTGCAAAAGGACGATTTTCATTCTGTAAATTCTATGGAACAGGAATTGCTCTGATGGCACTGACACGATTTTCTTTATACTCTCATTTGATCCTTGCACTTTCTCTCTTTCCCTATTTCTTTCTCTATCTTTTCCCGTGCTCCGCCCTTTTGAGGCAATAAAGTTAATGTGGTTCCAAGGGTTTCAAAAAAAGAAAGCCCTCTAATGACTCGTTCTCATCGTTCCCCATCGTTGTAGTGCTACAGATGCTGTTGCCTATTATTAGTGAGTTTCATGATCATGATATGTATAGGTTTCTTCAGCTTCTGTTTCCCTTCGTATTCTTTCTACTTTATTTTGGTTACCATTTTTTATGTGGTCCTTGGGTTTTTTACAGGATGAGATGGATATATCGTGTTAAGTTGTTCACAATGTTTGTAGTGTACGTTAAAAAGGAAAGTGGTTTTTTGGAGTCTGTTGATCTCCATGAAATTAGTCAAAACGAGTATGAATGTGAAAGAAACGGATATGATATTTTTTATACTTAAATGGTTCAATATGAATTGAAATGGTGGATTTTTTCTTGACATGAACATGAATGAAATTGGTATTAAACTTTCTCTTTTTTTTCTCTATTTTTTTTCAGTTCTACTAAGTGAAGAAATAGAGAATGGTGACGACTTATCTGGGAAAACTCTCAAGATCACTGATTTCGGCTTGGCACGAGAAGTGGATAAAACCACGCGCATGTCGGCAGCTGGAACCTACGCCTGGATGGCCCCAGAAGTTATCAAGAATTGTACCTTTTCTAAAGCTTCGGATGTTTGGAGGTAATGAGCTCTTCTTTTTGACTTGTACATTTGGCATACAAACTCGAGTTTTCTTCAAAATATATACTGTACTGTATGGGTAGGACCACTTGTTCTAATTATTAAGACGTGGTAGTTTTCAATTCATTACGGACTTCACTTTCACAAGAAAATCACGACAGAAAAGTCTCTCGCTTGATCTTACTGTGTGTAAAATTTGAATGTAAAAACTTATTTTTGGTACTTGAGGGATGGGTGAACGCATTTTGATTTTTTTCTCTCTCTTTGCACTCCTTTTTTTAAATATAATGGCTAAAGTGAACTCTGTGTGAACTTTATGTTGCGTCTGTGTGTGGAAAATAGTAAACTTTGATGATTTATTACAGTACCAGGACTCTTTCTCTCTCTCTCTCTTATACACACTTCGGCCCTTAATAATGTTTGTTTTCCATGAGTTTCAATAAATTACCTGCTTATGGATGGATGAAAACTTTTCATATTCCATTGCGTCCGTTGGCTTTCCCTGCCTGTTGTCCTTATTTATTAGTAAAAAGTTTATATTTCCTTTCAAATTTACATAATTACAAAAGGGAAAGATTTTGTAAAGGTAACTGGAGATTTTTAATATTTTAACTTTAGAATGTATCTCCTTGCGATGACTTAGAAAAAAATTTTTTGAAAAGAAAACACTAAAAGAGAAAGTAGGAGGACAGGAGCCAAATTTTTGTTCTGCAGTGTAATTTGTTTGAATTTTTTTTATTTATGTGTTACCCATTAAAGTGTACCCAGTAAAGAATGGCTACATACATTTCAGAATAGACTTGAAGCTATAGATTTAAACTTAATGTGTATTGTACCCATGTGACTGTGAAACGATCATTACAATAAGATTTGTCCTTGGAGAGTATGCAGAAGATAAAATGAAGCATTTTGGTGATAATTCCTGTTGAAGCATTACAATATTGTGATTTTTCAATGGAGTGGAAACTGTACCTCCTACCATATATTATGTTCTCTCCCTGCACACGCACACACGCACATACTACATACCTATCCACTTAGGTTACATGCCTAGTTGAGGTAATGCCATTGAAGCGTGATATTAAAAAGGACAATGCTTTTTGGTTTGTATAAAATATAAATTTCAAGGGAGTGAGTGTGTGTATGTGTAGTTGGATGGTTTATGACATGTAGAAGTGCTTATGAGACGCATTCTGCGTGGCTCTTCAAAAAATGTTGGTACACCACACACAAGACACAGGAGGGAAAGGAAGGTAGACGCCGGTTGAGATTATGAGTGTAAAGTGCAAAAACTGCTTGAATTTATAGCAACATACATTGTCATCGTCTTTCTATATTATTATGATAGGATGAGAGTGAGTGTGAGTTTGTGTCTGTATTTGAGTAAGGTGTTTATACACAGATATTATCAGGATTTTGTACCCTGTGCATACCTCTTTATGGGTTTTATGCCTTCATTTGTTTCTTTATGAGGCTGGAGTGGAGAGCATTGAGTCCAAGTGACAGTAGCAGGTAGTATGTGTGTAGTGTTTGGAATAAACAGTACATTTTGCATTTTTCATTAGAAACATGTTCTAGTTGTGTGTGTGTGTGAAGTTGCCACATTATAATGAAGACGTTATTTTACAATAGTTGCTTTCATTCCCCTTGTGTTATTACACTTGGCAATCTGGAGTAAGCGCGTGTAAATTGAGTCTCTTTCTCTCTCTACTCTCCCTCAGTTTCATTTACTTTCCACAATGTACAATCATTTTCACGCCAAGGCATGGTAGTGGCATATGTTTCTGAGAGGAACGTTTGTTCTTCTTTCTTCCTTTTCTCCTCTCCTCTCTCCTGGTTTATTACCTAGTTTCGGATTTGTACCGTCCTATTATTTTACCTTTATGAAGAGGGATTGTGGAAGGCATCATTTGCAGACTCATCCTAAATTGGTAGGGGTGAGAGAGAAATGTGTCTCTGTCTGTACGTATATTTGTAGGTGTGTGAGTGTGTGTGTACTCGTGTGTTTCGTTCCTCACTTCCTTTCGCATGAAAAGTAACTTGCCCTCCCACCTCCTCCTTCCTCTTTCCTCTCTTTTACAACCTATCTTTCTCTTCCTCCTCCTTCACAACATGGCTTTTTCTTTTTATGTGTCCACACATAATATACTATTACACGTAATAGTAAAAGTTTTTTCCCTCGTCCCTCTTTTGTACGTCCGACTTTATTTCCCCTCTGTTGTCGTTCCGTGATTACTGGTTAAACCCTGACAATTTATTCTTTCACTCTGATGACTCTCAATTCATTGAGGATGAAAGATGGAGGGAAAAAGTGGAGGAGGAGACCATTGGGCCAGAAAAAATTGTGCTGTTCTTTTTCTACCCTTTCGCATAACATACATGGAATCACACGTTTTGTTGTGTTATTATAATTGTTACTAAGAATTTTGTTAAATTGTAGTGGAATTGTAGAATGGAAAATGATAGCAGGGGTTTTCCCATCCACATTTTACTTTTTTGTGTGCATTTTTTGAGAGATAAATTTTAAAGGACACACACACACATAACTCCGTATATGTTTGTACGACGATATGAATGCAACTAGTGATGCAATACTTATTGGAGGTATGCTAGGAGGGAAAGGTGTTTATTAGTACTTGTGGTTTTGTAATTGTGTACACGTCGAATAGTAGAAGTAGTAACACAAGTTTATTGACCGACCAACGTGTCTCTCTTCGTGTGAGGAATCCACTCCTTTACGTCCTACATTGCATTACTATATGTTGTGTTTGTACACGTAGACAGAATACTCATGGTTGAACGGCGACAACAATGACGAGGACGACGACGACAACAACAACAACACACGTTGACTACTGACGTAAGGAGTAAGGATGTAACATCCGATAAGTTGGGATACGACGTGTGACCTGTATTCATGCCCTGCAGCAAAGCCACGTTTATAAGTGTACCACAGTCCTGCTCCCGTACACACATATCCATCTTTATTAAATTTAAATGATTTAAATTATTGAGTGAAGTGTGTGTCTGCGTGAGTGTGTGTATTTAAATTGAAGTAATTTCCCTAACGAATGAGCCACAGTCGGTAACCAACAACCAACCAACTGAAGAGTTGTATATTTTGTGAGTTTGGCGTCCTTAATTATTGTGTATGAGTAGACTGACTGACTGTATATTTTAGATTTCAATGGATATACCTTGTAGTCAAAGTATACCCACTTGGAGTAGGCAAAGTGTGCAGAAATATTAAATACTGAATTTTGCAAATTTCCATCGTATCTCGGAACTTTTTAAATACTGAATGTGATTAGTTTTTTGGAAGGGAACAGGTTCAATTTGAAATTGTTGACTATGAATTTAAATGAAATTTTCCACAATGGTTATAGTGTGGTGTAATCATGTGTGTGTTTGTGTGTGGTGCAAGAATGATGTTTTAATTATTACAATAAATATTTATGGTGTCGCTACATGATATGTTATGGTTGGATTTCCCCCTTCTCTCTTTCTCTCTCTCTCTCTCTCTCTCTTGGATATTTGTAAATTCTAAATGTAACTTTTACTGTATCATAGTATAACAAGCTTGGACAGGATCTAAGCCGTATTACACACGAGAGTAAATTGACTGTCATAACATCATAAGTATAGTAGACCATGTGTCAATCTAGGACATACTAGGATAACTGTGAAGTGTCAATAATGCATATATAGTAAAAAAAGAGCGAGGGAAAGGGAGATGGTAAAGTATATATATGTGTTCCATTCATTCAAAAAGAGAAAAAAGAAGAAATATAATATGATGAAGAGGGACAGTGTAAACGAAAGTAATTTGACGACTGTTGATTTTGTAATGACAGTATATGAGATGTGTGGAAGGTCAATAAAATTTTGATTCAAACTGTGACTAAAATTGAGTAGATCCGTGTTGGGAGGAGAGAGAAAGATGTCTGTGCAGTATGTAAGGGTAGTGTAGTGTGTGTGAAATGAGGTTTTGAGGCTGTTTGATTGCATTAGGATTCTGTTTCGATAGGAAGTTTGCTCCTGAGAGAAAAAAGGAAATTGGCTAAAGTCGAAGAAATAGTTTGAAGCTATACAACTTACGAAGTAGCTTCTCGTGGAAGTTCACCATTTCTTCTGTCTCTAGCTCGTCTTCGTTTTTCCTTCAACTCACTTTGACTCGTCTCGTCTCGCCTCCTCCTTTGTAACAAGATGATAAAGGATGGAGGGGGGATAACACAACTATGTCTGTGGGGGTTGTTGTTGTTAGTGTACTTATTTGTCTACGAGTGTGTGTTTGTCTATCTCTGTCTACCTGCTCCAAGGGAAAAGTACTTTTAGCTATACACAAAGTATTGGTGGATGGACGGGATAGAGAGTGTAATTTGGAATTTACGTTGGCAATGGCAAATGAAAATTGTCCAACAGGATATGTATTTTTTTTGTATGTATGTGTGTGTTTCACTTTCACCCTATATTTTTCATGTGTGTAGGGTGTTCGTTCAAGTATGTATATTTTACATTTTTCCCTTTCCACATGCTAGTGCAGTTTATGGGGCAAGAAATTGGGGAAATTTGAGTTCCTTGTTCATTTCATGTAGATTGAGACATTTCCACGTGCGTGAAAAGGGACAAAACGTGTCTTTTTCTGATCTGTTAGTAAATGGTATTTCCATTCCTTTTCTCCTTTCTTTTTTGAATTTGAATTTGAATAGACATTCAGATTTGTTTTGCATACCAAGAAACTTTTTTTTGTACTGTTCACGTAATTTTTGTGAATTAATATTATGGATGTGGTTTTTATTCTTCAGTATGCGGATTACTTTGACATAATAGTTAATAACATGGACATTTTTTTCTGTATTGATTGAAATTGTTAATTTCGGGAATTCCTAAATTACAATAGATTCAATAATTCAATTTTTGTACTATACTCTAGCATAATAATATTTTATTATTGTATTGTATTTTCCTGTGCAATTTCAATAATTTTTTTCTTTCTTTGTCCATCCATTTTACTAAAAAGCTTCAGTGCATTTATTTTTTGCAAACTCAAATACTTTGAACTGTATAGTTATTTTGAACATGAATGCAGTTCGTTTGTTATTTGCAACTTGTAGACATGACATGTTTTGTTGTACTGTAATTGATCCATAGTTCGCGTGACATGAGACAGCCTTTGATAACTGATATGATATAGTTGTGTGTGTGTGTGTCGTTCCCGTAAGTCATTAAGAGTGCTCGAGTTTTTATGTAACAAACTATCAAAAGTATTTATGATGTGCGTGGTGTGGGCTTTCTAACTTGTAAGGGGGCTCCAGTCAATATATTAAAGTTGAAAAAACATGCACACACATATTTGTAAATCACAATAATAAGTTATACCATGGAACTCATCGTCAATACCAGAGAATACATTTGCACACGATAATGTTGCGACTTGATGATTTACGGAAAGTATTTGAATTTTTCCAACTCCCCAGTAGTATAGTTCATGTATTTTTGAAGGCAATGTAAAGCTATTCAATTTTTTTAAAAGATACATAGTGGCAATTTGTACTGTACTGTCTTAAATAAGTATTGATTGTCACTACACATGGGAGACTTTCGAATTCATTCTCTCTCTCTCTCTTTGTGTACATGTGTTGTATATTGTGTCACTTTTTTTTTCTAAACTTACCCCCTTGAACAACTATGTATACAAATATGTAGAAAAAACGGAAATAGAGTTCCATGCTATGTCCTCTATGTTTGAGAGACTAGTTGAAATTCCACCACCACCACAAGAAAACATTTCGTGTTGCGCTTTTTGTGTTCTGTAGTGTATGATAAGAAATTCGCAAGCATCTGCTTCCTGCCAGAGTAAGAAAGGACTAGACCTATGTATGATACAATCTTTGTCTGGGATTAGTGTATGTTGTGTGTGTGTGTCCAAAATGTCTTCGTCGTCTCAGTGCACATAAACTTGTCCTGATTTTTATGGACAACAAAGACAGCTGAATACACCACGTGATTTGATTTGAGGTCCTTCTTCTCGGGAATTTCCTCCTTTGTTTGTTTACTCGGATATGTGACATGTGTGTGTATGTCTAGGTTTTTTTCTATTTCTGCTGGAAGTTCGTGAAGCAAAACGAAAGAAGATTTCTTGGTTTGGAAATCTCTGCCTGTTGGTTATTTTTGCGAGTTGATACACAAGTCCTTGGAAAAGATCAGCGGAGTAACGTCCGTCTGTGTGGGTGTGTGTGTTCCAGAATAGTCTAGTGTAGATTACGTATAAATAGGTAGTAGTTAGTTTGAAATATGGGAAACTGGTTCAACGGATTACATTAGTTATGATGTCGTTCAAATGTGTCGGGGAGTAGATGTTTAAAAATATTTATCAGGATATTTTGTTTCTAAATATAGCGGTTGAAATAATTAATTCGTCAGCAGTTTTGTCTGGTTAAGAATGAATTTGTGAATTAAATATATGAATGAGTTTTGAGATGATTCCACTCTGAAAGCTTTGATTGTCAAATGATGTTAACATGAATGTTGTAATACAAGTTTTCCATTCGTATTCCATAATAATTAACAATAAATAATTGACCTGTCCATCTGTATAATAGGTTTTGATGAGAGAGAGAGAGAGGGGAAATTCCTTTTTTACTCATTTTGTACTCTGTACATTCCACAACATTGTGCAAAGGATCAGTACAAATGTGTGTGTCGTGATGTTGAGGACTAACCTGAATTGCTACAGTAGGTATATAGGACATGAGGATGGATGGATAAAAGTCGGAGATGAATTTAACTAATTGGACTGAAGTGAAGCAATTTGTTACTAATCATGGCACTACACACACACACGTATACCCGGAGTAGGAAAGAGGGTCGAAGAGTAAATGAATTTCGTTAGGTTGTGCTGTGAGTCGCAAAGTGTGTTCTTATTACTGACAAATGTAGTCTTAATGAATGTCTGGAAATTGGAAGCCCTTTGGACATTCCACGTTGTTGGATTGTAGTCTCGTCGTTTCCTCCCGCTAATAAAGTCCAACAAGGTTGTAATGGGAATTTTAGTATGTTGTTTGTTATATCACCGGCACACGACAACACTGTACATACAAGTTCCAGTTGTGCTAGAGTGTTGATGAATTAGATACACTACTGGATGAGGATGATGATATGTTGTTCAACTGAGTCTCTTGACTCTTTTTTTCTGATGATGGTCGTGTCTCACACTCCAAGTTTTATTACAAGGTCTTTTAATATATATTCTGTATGTGTGTGTGGGTGTACGGAGGAGGGATAAACTACACCTTTAAAAGTTTGTGGGATCTGGATGTTACGCTTCGATGTAGAGTTGAGATGTATAAAGTTGTAAGCAACGTGAGGAAAAGAAAGGAGTACACACAGATAAATACGTGTCGGATCAATATTATACGTGTATACTACATGTCGTAACTGTTTGGACGTTATATCTGTATGTACCTACATAGAAATAGATTGTGTGTGGACAGTGGACTTGAAGCCATCCTCCGTCTTACATGCGTAGATTAAAAACTTTTCGAGTTTTCAACTCTTGTACTATGTACTCCTTCAGGGGAGGGGTCCTTAACATCAATTTCTTTCCAGAGAAAAAAAAGTTTTTCATTCCATGACAAAGTTTTTTGGGGGACAAGAGAGAGAAATAGTTGAACTTGTCCGTCTTCATCCTCTTTCCTCTCTCATGACTCTGACTCTCCCAAGAATTTACTTTAAGACTTTAGATAAGAAACAAAAGTTGATGGTTTCTAATTAAAATTAAATGCTGTATTAAGAGTCAAAAAAAGACGGAGGAGAATTTGTGATAAGGTTGTTTCTCAATAAATAAGTCACGTCCAGCTGTTTCTTGATAAAGTGGAATGTGAAACTAAGACTAAACATTTTAATCGTTGTTCCTAAACATTGTGTATGTCAGTATTTCCTGGAGTATGACACACATTTTTTAATTTTTTACTCAATGATGATTACTAATTATGGTCTTTTTATCTTGGTAACTATTTTCCTAACTGTTATATTTGTGTGGTTACATACTTGGACAAAATCGAGAAATTTTGTTTGTCGTGATTTTGTTGAGGGAGGGAAAAATGCGAGGATTAGGGATTGGACAGATTTTTCATAACCAAATAAGGTCAGTTTAGAGTGTGTGATGTTCCACAAAAAAGTGCGAGAGAGATAGTACGTCAGCAGTGCGAAGGAGCCTTGAGCCAAACATAAATATTGCAGACTTTTTTTTCTCTCTCTCCTCAGCTGTGAGCGTGGAAATCGATTTTGATATGTTGGGAAATAAGTACCTACTTTTTCCAATTCAATTTTAAATAATTTCATTCAATCCTGTATCTACCTGTTCAACAATCTGACATTACTTTCGTCCAGTGAGCCCTTCAAGTCAGAAAAAAATTGAAAATGATAATATAGTCTCAGCACATCATTTGAAGCTAGACATCTTACTTTTTTATATGTCCTATGTGTCTGTATGTTGTAATGTGGAGTCACGATGTAGTATCGTTTGTTTGTACTTGTACTTTGGTAAAAGTGCATAGTCTGAACAGGATGATTTGGAGAAGTTGGATTTAGGTACCTGTCCAATGGGAATAGTGTGCCCATCAATCACAGTGATTATGTGATGCTGATTTTCTCCTGCTGCATCTTGTTGTGTGTACCTTAAACCTTCATTCAATAGCGCAGTAGGGATTTTTTTTGTTTCTTTTTGCGTGTACAAAGTGTTGCAGATACAGGGTCGGGTATGAGGTACTTTATTCTCTCTCGTGATTTCGTACTTGTATGAACGCAAGTGTGTGTGTGTGTGTGTGTGATAGACTTGACCACATTTAAATTTATTTACGTCTCAAGGATGTGTGAAGTACCTAAGTATGTACAAAACCACACACACGCGGTTGGAGTGTCCGCACAAGTTATTCCATGCTAATGTGTTTAGAGAGGGTAAGGGAATGCTCACATTGCAAAAAATATCATAATAGTTTCATAGATTAGATGTGGGGATGTCCAAGATAAGGAAAAAAGATTGTGAGGTACAGAGATATGAAGAGTCAATTAAGAAGAAGGTACCCTTTTCTTTGTCTGTTGAGGTAGGCAATTTAATGATTTGATTTAATTAGAATGTCGAGACTTTGTACTTGTTTGAGGATTTCCAACTATGCATGTATGTATGTATACAAATTTTGTATGTGTTTTGCGTGGCGCCACAATCCTGTTGAGCGGTGGAATGTAACTTTCTTTTTTGGAATTTCTTTTTTTTGCAAAGTCGGCATGTACATCCTTAATCCTTAATCAAGGTTATCATGTTCTTCCAAAAAATGTATACATATTGATTGTGGGGCTCCAAGTACCTTCTGCTAATTTTTCTCGCATTATTTTGCCTCTTTTTCATATATTTTTCCTCCTCCTGGATTCGTGTGTCTGGATTTGTTTTGTGTCTTTTCTTTTCTTTCAAAAGTTGGTGGACAGAACAAAACATACAGTAGCTATATCAGAGGTCGCAAGGGGAATGACAACAAGAAGATTTAGATTTCTCAAGTATGCACACACATATATAAGAAGTTGATACCGGAGGAGAAGGAGTGGAATAGATGGGGAGAAACGGACAATAAAACAAGAAGATGGGAAGGAGATGAGAGAAAGCGAAAAGGATTTCTTGAGAAGGGTTAAACATATTTGGAACATGAAGAGTAACGGGAAGAAAGGGGGTGAAGGGAGGAAACAGAGCAGTTGAATGGTGTATATATGTATTATATATATAGTCTTAGGAATGGAATTTAGTCTGAGTCAGTTGAGCTAAAAATGCCAGGAAAGGGACTTTCATTCCCCTCAAAAAAAACCACCATGAGTATCTCTCTCTGTGTAGAATGCACTCTTACCGGCTCTGAGTTCTCTGTGTATTTGTAGGTATATTATATTGGGGTAGTGTATGTAGTATGTGTTTGAAGAGGAGTGTTGCTTGGGTTTTTTTTTTATAATGTGAAGAAATGAGAGCAGACGTAGAGAGTACAAGTTAAACGTAAAATGATGGATGAAGTTTGTTATAGTGGATGAACCAGAGAAAGAGAGAGAGAGATGAAAAGAACATGAGGAATATAACAGAGGGATGCTGCTGTGGAGGAGTGAGAGAGAATAAGAGGGGTGGAAAAGGAAAAAGATTGTGAATGCAGGATGTGTACAAAGTTTAAGTGAGAACAGCTAGGGAGGAGACGTCCTATTATTCTGTAGAAATGTGAGAAAGAATTTCTCTCTCTCTCAGTTCCATTCCTTCCCTTGTATTTTTGCTTCTTTTTTTTCTCCTTTCTCTATTTTTTATTACAACATGCTCCAGAGCAGATCCATATCACACACACACAACAGCCGGATTTGCACTGGACGACTAGATCTGGATGCTTTGTTTTTATATAAGGTACTACGCATTAAAATAATAATACGGGTCGATTGAAGGATTCTCTCATTCTGTTCTCCTCCTCCGTGAAATTGTTGTGCTATTGTACTCTGTTGTATTGTACTACTAACACCAACCAACCACCGTCGTTGTTATAAATTCATTTCGTTTTTTTTGAGATATGATTGTTATATATTTCTTTAGAGCCCCTTTGCCTCCTTCTTATTTTGAGTATAAAAGTTTATCATGGGTTGAGATCCATAGAATTTTCGTGATGGTCTCACACAAAAGGGTAGATTGTGTACTACACAGTGTGTAGTCACTTATAAAAATGATGATGTACAATAACTATGTAGACCAGGACGAGGTAAACGGAACCCGGAGTTGTGTCTGAATTTTTCTGTTTCCAGATATAAATCGTACATGCTGTAGTGGGCTACGTTTAGAATTTTTTGCAATCTCAGAAATTTCATGTCCATTTTTAGCTTGTCAGAATCTTTCTTTGCCACAGAATAAGAGAGGTTCTCATTCACAATTTTTTCTGAAAATAGAGTAGGAAAAGATTAATTCCTACATAAACTGTTGTAATGATTGTTCACACACTGTCAACACAACTTTGATATATTTATGACTTGGAGTTTAGCCACGCTAATATTTTACAAGGATATTCAATAAATGATAATATTTAAACAGAGAAAGTGACACAAAGCTGTCTGCCATGATATCATAATAATTTTTTTTATTAGACTAATGTATTCTCTTGTGAATCAGAAGTTTTGACTAGTAATATGACTGTGAGTACCAATAATTAAATTTATGATTCCAAGAATTAGTTGAAAGGTCGGATATGAGATATGATATGGCAATGAGGAGGAAAAATTTAAGTGGATGAGAATGATGTGAACATTATGAAAGGAGATATCTAATGATTGTGATCACAGAATTTTTGACTAATCCTTGAGGCAGTCATAAAATAAAAAACGATAAAAAAAATTTGGGCAAGCTAGTCAGTTACACTAGAGTAATCCAAATAATTCATGCTTGACTCCATTATATATTCCCAATCAGGTTTTTCTCTTGATTTTTGAAATACAGTCATCAATGTTACAGAATAGGAAAAATAATTTGTATATTAATTAGATGGTGAATCCCTCTCTGTAATGTAAAATATGGATACGATGATGAAGGTTGTTAGAGTAGAGCTGATGTAATGTTTGGCAGTTTATAAATAAAAATGACTACATACTTCCATTCAATTGATACAAAACTCAACCCTTGGATACATGGTATAAAATAGTTCAACAGCTTTATAGCATATTATATTATGGGATGCATGGAGTTACAACTTGTAAACATTAAACCAACGCACGTCCCATACGAACACGTCTAATACACGCATATGGTTATTTTGATTTCTTGTGGTCGTAGGTTAATGTTTGATTAAAAGGAACTATTATCATTATACGATTATAAGTCGTCGGAATGTGGTTTTTTGCTGTGGTCGTGTGTGAAATATGTTTTTATATATGCAAGTGTACAAATGACATAAATAGAAAGTATCAGACATTTTACTATTTTTATGTGAGTGTGTGCCTGTGACTGTTTGTGTGTGGTAAATTTGTTGTGTATGGCCATTGAACGTTGGAAATGCAATGAAGTTTTGAAGGATATAACTTTTCTTAAAAAATTACATGATCATTAAATAATGAATCTGACTGGAGAGACTTTTGGCTCATACTTGAACTTTGACTTACGTATTATTGAGTACTTACTAAGCATTTACTTGGAAATATATTCAATTTAATGAGTTAGTTTTTATCTTACGTATCCTGTACTTATGTACTACACATTGTATATTATGTAACTCGTTATGAAATGCTGTACTATTGATTGATTTTCTTTTTCTTTATAGTTATGGAGTTGTTCTCTGGGAATTACTAACAGGGGAAACACCGTACAAGTCTATGGATGCCTTTGCCGTCGCCTACGGTAAAAATACCTTTGCCAGATTTTCAATTTGACATTAGTATCACTTATTTCTGTAATCTTCTTTTACTTTCTCTTTGTGAGTGTGTGTGTGTTATCTTCCATCTTGACCGACTTCCTTCGCTTGGTCGGACAGAGAGAGATACTTCTTGTATCGATTTTCCTCTTTCCAAATATCCGGCACTGATTTTTTTTCTCCTTGTGCTTTCCTTACCCCTCTTCCGAAAGCATCATATTTTTTTGGACAATACAAATGAAGGAAAATTGATTATTAAAGGAAGCAGATTGATGATAAATATCCTTAATTAATTTTTTCAGGCGTTGCCGTCAGTAAATTGACTCTTCCAATTCCATCAACATGTCCAAAGCCTTGGAGAGATCTCATGGAAGGTATTTTACAAAGTTTTATTTTTTTTCCCAAGTATATACAAATGGTACATGTAAAGTCGTCTTATGAAAATGCGTGTGAATATTAAATTTCACACTGTATGAAATGGAGACGATAAATTGTTGTTTCTTGATCAAAAATTAATAGAATTCTGGGTAATTTAGGAGTATTGTAACCTTAGTGCAAAGTCTATTCCAAGTAATCAGGCTATTTCCTTTCTCTCTCTCTCTATCTTCCAATTACTTTGATTCAAATCTGATTGAGGGAAAAAGTACGAGGGTTTCTAAGACACACAAAAAAATATAATTCAAAAGATCATTAAATTGTGGAATTGGAAACTGACTGAGAAAAGAGATACCTACTGTACCATGTAGAATGTACTGAAAGACTTGGATGGTATGGCATGTTGTAAAACTGAGAGATGGGATTCCCTAGCCACATTTTCCTAGTTTCTCGGCAGATCGTTATCGTTCCTTTTTCAAGTTGTACTATATATGTGTAGGGAAAATTGCAAGCTGGCGTCAAACCATACTCTCTCTTTCTCCTTGTAAGTTGTCTGTAAGTTCAAGAGCAGTCCTTCTGTTCTAGATATGGATATAGAAAGCAGGGGAGGGGATGGAATGTAAGAATATCATGCATACAAACGTTAATATGTTTATAGTGCTCGAGTTCACGGCTCACTTTTATGACCAAGGGGTAAGAAGAGGCAAAGAGGAAGAGAGTAGTACTCAATTAATTTGTGTGTGTGTGCGTGTGTGTGTGTAAGTAGGAATTAGATGGGGGACGGCATCGAAATCCCATTTCGGCGTCAAGTATTTGATTTATCAACCTATTTTACTCTCATTTAGCTCCTACTCCGTCTGTATATTGTTATTCTGAATTATTTGGGAACAAAATTATGCGTCTATTTCCTATATAGAGTACATAACTTGAAAAGAATCTCGTCCCCACTCTCTTCATTATTTTGTTTTTAAAATGACGTGTTGTCAACAACATGAGGAACAGGAAGATTCGTTTCAAGTTTCAATATTTTATGACAATCATTACAGTCTGAATATTGTTAATATATTTTACTAGAGAGGAGTAAGCTTGGAATTGCTACTTAGTAATAAATGAGATGGGTTAAATGTTGAAAGTCATAATATGCCTTTTCCATCCTATATAAAAATTTAGGACATCTCTAAAGGTTAACCTTTGTAAATGGGATAGAATTAGTTTGGCGGATTAGTTGAAAGATATTGGAGGGTTAGAATGGCAAATGGAAGGATTTTGACAAGACTGTGTTCATACATGTATTTTATGTGTGGATATATCTATACAACTTTTCCAGAAGAAAACTGGAAACTCTCAGTTCTCTCTCCCGCCTGTATACCGATTTTGGAATGGGAAGGACGACTATATGGCTATTTGTAGGGATATCGTTGTATTTGGAATGGAGTAAAGGAATATGTGTGGAAGGTAATACGAAATTGTATAGGAACTATTTAAAATCTAAAGATCTGGATATTGAAGTAGTAGTATGTAATAGGAATAGGACATAGTCGAAAAAAAATTTTTCGCATGCAATTGGATAAGCTCCTAGATAAAGGTCTGACAATGTGAAATGTAATTTACTTTTATTACTTTTTTCTCCCCTCCTTGTAGAACCAAATTGAATACTAAAATAGTGGAGAGTGAAGGAGTTTAATTAAACTTTTCTATAGCCCGTTATTTGTTCTGTTTATCCTAGTCTATTTGAATTTCACAGGAATAAGTAGTGTGTGCGTGTGCCTGTGTGGAGTTGGTTCATCGTTGGGGGAGAGGAAGTGGGGAAAAAAAGTTTATTATTAAAACTGGATGCCGGACTTTTTGATGATATTAGATTTAAAAAATGGTTGGTTCTTTAGTCAAAAGTAGCCTATTTAAAATTTCATAAGGTCAATACTGAAATATATACGTAGAGTATATGATTATTTCAAAAAAAATATTTAGAAGGAATGGGGTTCTTTTCAAATTTAATACATAATTGGTTGAGGAGAAAGTCTTCAGAGGAAAAAGTCGTTGTTCATTTTTCCGCAGTTAGTTGGCAATTGGCAATTTTTTTTGTTTCTTGAAATTCTTTTTTTTCTCTTTTCTTTTTCCGCAGAATTTTTAAGTAATTTTCTTTGTTACGAAACTAGAGAAAAAGTAGAGTTAATACATATTATATTACAGCAATGCAATGCAATGTCTCACAAGTTGTGAGTTAACGGTGTTAAGTAGAACACTACGACTGTCACCCATTTGAATCATTAAAAAGTTTGAAGAAAGTAAGAGAGAGGTTTGGCTCAGAATGGGAATGACTGTCTTATCGTGGAAGAAGTGGAGGAGGAGGAAGAGGGTTAGGGAGGAGAAGCACTAGAATCGTATGTCTTCATTTGACGGGTGAGTGGAAGGGTCGTTTTTTTTAAAAAAAAAAAAAAAAAGAGAGAGAGAGGGAGACGAAAGAGAAAAAAAAGAAATTCCTAATCCCATGTCGTCCTGATCATTAGTTATCTGTTTAAGAATCCAGCCGAAAGGTTTCTAGTTTCGCAATTAGTATTCTACAAGTTTTGTTCTTTGGCCTGAGTTTGACCCTCTAGAGAGAATCTACATTTTCTTATCAGGTGGGGAGGAGGAAGGAGGTATACTTGAAAGTTGAGCATGGGATGAAATGCTTTCTCTAATTCATTCAGTTTAGGGAGAGGAAAGAGAAGGAGGAGGGATAAGAGTGTGCGAGATTCTAGGAAGAAAATCATTGTCAGAACTGAAATTACATTTTTGAAATTCCTCTACTAATCTTAATATATATCACGCACTCGGGAGTCCAGACTTTTTGGCTTTTAATATATTTTCCACATTCAGCATTATATATTAAAGTGCGTGTAATGTATATGTAAAGGGAAATGTTAAGAAAGCGTAAATCTATAGAATCTCTAGTAAATGTTTAGAATCACTAGTAAATGTGAAGAAAAGTTGGTAAATGTGTAGACATCGCTGCAAATGTGTAGAATAACATTATAAGTAATCGACATGATTCTAAATCGAAGGTTTTTTAACAGTTTGAC
>WJFB01001977.1:0-23702 GCA_009870185.1 Pygmarrhopalites habei
ATATATAGCTCTCCCTCCCTCAATACTCATTGAGGCAAAATAATAGACTGTGTGACTGGAAGTTTGTACACACAGCTTCCCATCACATACTATCCGAATCAGTTGTCACAAGAGAGAGAGAGAGATCTCTCAAAATTTTGTGTGTGACAAACGCACACATTTCAAACTCTCTTTCACAAAATTTTTGTTGTTGTTGTCAGTTCATCAACACCGTCTTTCACTACTATAAGCACAGCATTAAAAATCACAAATGTAAACACTACACATGTATATGATGTATAAAAAAAGTTTTTCCACTCCTCAGTCTAATCATCAGTTGCAGCAAGTCCTTTTTTTTGTTGATAAATCAGAGAGAGAGAGATTTCATGGAGTTGGAGGGTGGTTTAAGAGAACCGTTGGGAACATTTACAAACTTAAATACCTATTTATGTACACCTGAATTTGTTTAATAATAATAATTGACACACAGGCCGAAAGGCTGTTTGTCAAGCTGTATTTGCACAAATCTAAAAATTATGTAGTCTTATTCTTGCAGTGTAGCACTCGCAACAATTTTAACAAGTAAAGTTGCACCACGACATAGTACTATTATGATATATATTAATATGTGTAATAAATTATTTCACCAAAAATTTGATTTGCAGTATTTGTTGTTGTATTTTAAGCTGCTTTAGTAGTAGTAGTAGTAATAAAATTTGAAGAACCCACAAATATTACCTAGTAAAGTTTTTATCATAAACTACTGCAAGTACAACCTGCGGTTCTAAATCATTTTTGCACACTTTTCAGTTCGGTAATAATTTTGTATACGTAATTTGCACTAAATCGTCAAGAGGAATCGGTGAAGAGAGAGAGAAGAGAATACCCCCAACTCTTGTCCTGTTCTCAACAGCAGCAGCAGCAGAAGGATGACGGTGATTATTCAAACGAATGTCGAACACACACCATCACACTTTTACTACACACTGACACCACCAATACTACCACTTTTTCTTGACATTTCCATACTCATTGAGTTATGGTTGAGGTTAGCTGGTCGGCTCCGAGAAAGTGAGGGCGTGTAAAAGCATTCATTGTTTCCGTAGTAGTGAGGTTTTGAGGAGGAACTTCCTTCTAGAAAAAAATTCAGAGAACATTTAGACATGTCCTTTTCCATTTACTTTTCAATTAATTTTTTGTATAAAAATTGATTGTGTATGCATATACCTGGAATTGAGCACTGATACAACACCTGTGCCACGATAGCAGCAACCTTTTGCTCCAGAATTTGACTCATCACAAGTTGTAAAAGTCTTGGTTCATGTTGAACAAAGAGAGCACGGTTATCAGGATGTTTAGCCAAGTTGAGTAGAGTGGTAGCAGCCCGTCTCAACATATCCAGCGATGTGCCCATCGCCTCAGGATTTTCTCGGAGGACGGAAAAACCATGATTGTTGGCAATGTTCATAGCATTTGATTCAGCCTGAAAATACAAAATTATCATCATTGTGAAAATTGTATCATAAGAATGCATCATTAAATATTTATTATGTCGTTCTGTTTGTGGGGAGACTTGGTTTTTTGGGATTCACTTTAACAATCAATTATTTTAGTGTAGTAAAGTTATTACCTGTTCGATAAAAGAGATGAGGAGAGATATGCAAGGGTTCTGTAATGCAATCGTCCGAGCAACTCCTGAATCAGCTCCAGACAGATAACTAAGTAAACTGGAAAGTAAAAAGAGAAGATAGTATATTAAAAACAAAGTCTTTACTAGCATGTACCACATATTATGAATTAAATTAGAAAAAAATCATTACTTGATTGCAAACTCCCTCATAACTTGATCTTCGGCTCTACATAGAAATCTTGTGAGTAGAGAACAAAGTCTTTCAACACGAGAGTACGGTGGGGTAGCCAATAATAAGTCGACATTTCCTTGAGTTACACTTAGTTTACAAAGGGCTTCAATGGCTAATCTCTGTGGAATCAAAAGAAATAAAATAAACAAGATGCACTTGTCCGCGGACAGTGTTCCCTCTCCGCAATCAGATTAAAACTAATCGAGATTGATTTGGATGGATTAGCCTATACAATTTTGATTGAGTTATCCTTGTGTTTTGGTGGGATTAGGTTGCTTTTGAAAACGTCGATTTTCCTTTTACGAAAATTTGGTTCCTTTTAGGACGAAATTTTGGTTCTTGTTCTCGTAGTTATTTAGGATTCCTAACTTATCAATAATTTGTGTCATTATGACACACAAGACAGTTAATATTAGGTGGTATGAGGATTTAGTGGATAGAGCTTTCCGGCACTATGAGAAAGCTTTGGGTTTGACTCCCATCAAAATGGAATTCATGGCTTATGTACGATCGTTAGAAAATCAACTCAAAGAAAAGCGTGCCATGAAAGTTCAAGATCAAGGGACACAGACAGAGGACCACCACAAGTAAGCTATATTTTTAACATTTTTTTCTATTCATTCATTTGATGTGAAGATGGTATGAAATTGACGTACAATGTATGTAACATATTTTGTAGTCAGAAAGATGAGTTCAAATCTATTGAGGACTTGGTGGAGGAGAAAAAACAAAAGTGGGTGAAAAGTTTTTCTAACTTAAAGTCAGAACTGGAAAGTGAGAAGACTAAAAGATTGGACGGTGAAAATAAAATAAAAATTCTGGAACGTGAAATGAAAACTCTTCGTACGGAGCGTGAATTGTACATTAGTAAAGGTAATCTATTGTATAATTGTATTTTTGAAATCATACATTCTGTCAACTAAAAGATTCACGTTTCTTATCAATGACAATTCGTGTAATTTAAGGTACACCAAAAACTGACACTCACAATGTAAATGTTCCATCCTCTAGTAAGAGGCCGTTGGATAAAAAAGAAGGTTTGCTTAAACATAAAGTTATATATTGTCATTCTGCATTTGGGAATTCAAATAATAAAATTAAAATGTGATGTGATGTGTGTGAACAAAGTAGGTTCCAGTAAGAAACCACGCTCGGAAGAAACCACAGAGTCAAAAGAAGAGTCACCAAAAAGTACTGAATCTTTTAACGCTACTTCTGTCAATCGACCTCGACGTCATGATGACAGCAAACCGAGACCTTATAAATGTAGCCAATGTAGGAACGGATTTACTTTAGAAAGTAAGTATCATCATGATTAACTAAAGCTGGAAAATCTGTAAAATAATAGAACTATTTATTTAAATTATAGAAAATTTAAAAGCCCATGTTATCCGGGTGCATTCGAAGAACCGTCCCTTACATTGTCAAATCTGTGCCAAACAATTTGCTCTTCAAAGTTCTTTGAACACGCACGTTAAAGCACTTCACAGTGTTAACAAACAAGTTTGTCCGGTCTGCGGAAAACTGTGTACAACTGATCGTAAGTAAAGGAAATTATTATATTTGGAAGTATTTGCGTTCAGTAGTTATGATAATTAGGAAAAATTCTCAATTATATGAATTTAGTTAAATTGAGAAACCATATGCAGATGCATAATAAGAAGTTTGAGTGTGTCGTGTGTCAAAAAAAATTCACGTCAGTTAGTAAGTGACCCTATATTATGTATAGCGTACCTATATGCTATGAAAGGCTGTTTACAAAGCGATGTACTACGTAAGTTTGATTACTTTTCAGGTCACTTGGCTCAGCATGAAAGAACTCATGCGAAAAAAATTGAGGAACCTACTATTCTTGAACATACAAAGGTAGGTAACTATTCTTGAATCTTGACATCGTTACACTAGAAATTGCAGGGTGAGCATTGTGAAAAGTAAATTACTATTATGCATTTGTACAGATTATTTTGGCTCCAGCGGTTGCTTCAGAATTGGATAGACTCAAAAAGTTTACATCAAGTGTTAGTATAATAAATTATAAAGTATAATTATTGAATAACTTGGTAAAATGATGATTTACACCTATTAATGATCTAAATATTTCATATTTTGGAAATACTTAGTTGGGCCAAAACTTTTCCATCGAAATCACTGGTCAAATTTATGTAAAAATGTCTGGCAGTCCCCAAATTATACAAAGAGAGTCTTATGATCCTAATCAATTTCAAGGTATTATTTGATAGTGACATTTTTATTCAATGCCGTGTATGACCCATAAACTATGACTAAAAATCTTATTTGTAGTTCCGGCTCTACTTATGTATATCCCTTATACAAACGAATTCAAAAGAGAAGGGGAAGACGGTCATTTTGTTGTGACAACAAGAAGTAATCCATTCAATTGGATTCATCAACAGATCTATAATGCAAAAAATGGCATCAAGGGCGGAGATGCCTGTACTCACTTGGCTCAAGCCTTGTTTGAAGTGAGATGCACTTATTTCACATATTCACTTCAATTTACATAATTTTCTGTTGAATTATTTGTTTTAAAATTTGTGTATTATATTGTAATTCTTTGTAGGGGAAACGATTTGAGTACAAAGACTATATTGTTGTCGCTGCTGCTGACCGTCTTAGTACTGGTTTGGATCTCAAGTTCACCGCAAATACAATTAGTGCAGTTTCTAATAGGATAGAAAAGGAACCAGCATGTAAGTGCCCACATAAGTTATGTTTACGAATATTCCGTTCAAAAATATTATGATAGAATTATTTCTTGTAACTTTTGTGACGAGGGTGTGCATGGATTGATGGGAAATAAATACAATACAAAAATGTTTCATTCTCTTATGCAGTACACACGAAGTGGAAAAAAGAGGATCAGAAGGTCTTTCTCAGGCAAGTCGTAGAGAGACAAGTTCCTTCCAAATAGTCAACTCAATACTTTTCTCATTTTTTACACAAGGTAGTGCGACTAAGTAATTAGTCAGTTAGCAATATGTACTGTTCGTTGTTATAATTGCTATATTACAGTATTGTTAAATGTGGAGAATAAAAAAAAGAATTTCTAAATAGATCTAAATACACCTAAATAAATCAATTCAACACGTTTTTATTTACCTGGGGTGATAAATTTGAGCCCGGACCCAAACTGAGAAAAGGATCTTGACCATAGGCAGCTGGACAAATTGCCCAATGAAGTAAACCATCTAGGATTGGTCTTGAAATTTCTTCACAAAAAGGACTCAAATCCATTTGACCTGAGATATTCGCAATCATTACTAGGACATGTTCTCGAATCACATGATTGTACTCCCACCACCACTCATCATCTTCATTTAAACTAGAACAGGTATCAGCGTCAATTTCAGCAGCCGCAGCAGCAGCCGCAGCAACAGCATTTACAGCGTCTTGAATTAAAGTGTCATCCGTTTCATCATCCGCCACTAAATTTGCTGATGTTGGTGTACTCGATATTTTAGTATCTTCGTCTATGCATTGGCTTTTCTTTGAACATGGTTTTCCTTTAAGTGGATGGTCATGTTGAAGTAAAATGAGTTTTCCAATTAAACTCAGGAATGGTTGACTCTATTTAATTAAAACAACGAGAAATTTATAATATTAATATTTTTAAGACAAAAGAACGACTTTATCCAATGGATGATATTAAAAAATGCTTTTCTGTACCTTTCCAAATTCAATATCATTTCCTGTAAGCGTAAAAAAAGAAACATAATATTAAGACATGTAATTAGTTAATTAGTAATCCGAATATTATCCTTCAAATATCAATTGATTGAATAAAAGTCAATTCTTACCTGGGACAAAGGTCAAATTTCTTAGAATGTTAAAAATGGATAAACAACGCCTAGCCAAGTGATCTTGGCTTTCTGTCACCAGATACAAGCTAGGTTCATCACGGGTGTAGCATTCATCTTCATATTCCTCCATTTTCTTTCGTTTTAATGTACAGCCAGGATCTCGAACTTCAATTTTCTTTGTATTATTGACAACACCTTGTGGTTCCACATTCACTTTCTCTTCTACTACAGTTCCATTTAAGTTATCACAGATATCCGAATTGTTTGAATTGCCATTAAGCCCTTCTGAATTGGACAAATTCGAATTGTCTTCTCCGTCCATCATAGCATTATCACTACTATAAGGCAAAATGAGAAAGAAAAAACAAGTAAGACCAATGTTACTTATTTGACATTGCAACGAAATACTTGTATAATATTTAAAACAAAAAATATATATGTAAGATGATTACCTATTAGCAATAAGTTCTTCAGTTGCCGTTTTATTACTTGTCCCATCTGAATGTTCTGGAGGTTCACTCATTGCGTTGTCTTCCTCATCATCAGTCGACAAAGGAACTTGCCTTTTTAATTTTTGTTTCCTCGTTTGTTTCTTATTGACCACTTTGGTTCCACTTGATGGATTCGGTGATGGAAATACAAATGTTTGGCAATTTATTTTCTCAGACTTTTGTTCTTGTGAGGCATTTGTAAGTGGAATGACTGAATTTGGTTCGGATGAAGAGTCACTGTTCACCTCATTGTCTTTCATTTCAATCTCACAATTATTTGTATCATCCAAATCCATTGGCTCAGACTTTACTTCCATTTTGATCGACCGACTTTCTCCATCCTTCTCTCCCTGTTCAGTCGTTTCAGTGGTGTTGGGGCTGCCATTACTATTTTTACTCGATGTCAATTCTTCCATTGGCATAGTTCTTGTGAGAAGACGAACAATAGGAACAATTTGTAAGTCTGATGTGAAGGATGTGACCACATGTTTGGTCAGTTCCATGATCTCTGTAGAAAGTCCAGCGTTCAAATCAGGATCCCTCCTAGACTTTTCATCAAAGTCCCAAGAACGGGGTCCAGGGAGAACGAAAGGCTCATCATCTTTTTGAACTACACCAATTACTTTATTTCCAACACGGGTCACAGAAGTATAGTTGGGTCCACTCAGGACCAAAGTATGTTGTCCCTCAATGGGAGTGTCGTGGTGTGACAGAATCCCAATGTCAGGTTCTTCCCCCGATTCATCCACAAAAGTATCGTACCACTTTTTCTGTCGTTTCTCTTTGGGTTTCGACTGCACTTCCTCAAATTTGTCACCAGTTGTAATGTCCAAACCAACACTTTGTCCAAACATGAGTATCAAAGATCTCTTTAAATGTTCCAACAAAATGTCCATGAGGCCTGGAAGGTAAGAGAGAGAAAAGTAGGAAATGGAGTGATCATCATAAAGGAGCACATTGAGAACATCCAAAGCCCAAGTGGTTTCAGCCAAAAGTCCAGATTTAAGACACATCACAATTCTCCATGCTTCTATGGGAGCGACGTCATGTTTATGTAACTTTTTCCTCCTCGTCAGTACTGGCGTGACGGCCTCAACACTGTCTGGTGGGAAAATAATATCTTTCTTGATGGGTACTGGAGGTGGAGGAAGAGCCATGGGTGACACAGGGGAACCTGGAAATTGTGAACCAGGAGGAGGTTGTGGTGACATGGGTGCCATTGTCATTTGTGGTCCTTGATTGACTGGTGCTAGTTTACCCGGATGAGGCATTGGTGGAGATTGAGGAATCATTGCTTGTGACTGACTTGGTGAAAAGCCTTTGTAATCTCCTTTATTGGAAGGAAATGGTTGTCTTGGTGGTCGTGGTAGCATCCCTTGTGGCGGACCTTGTTGTGGACTCCACGTTGAGTTGGAATTTGAACTGACCGGTGAGCCAGAAACTACCGGTGGTGGTGGTTGTGAGGGATATCTTGGATGGTCACTTGGAGGCCAAGGCCCTGGCTGTTGCTGTTGACTGGATGGGGGCATAGGGGAAGGTATTCCACCTGACGCCTGTCTTGGTGGAACTTGAGAAGGACCATGAGGGGACCATGGTTGAGGTGAGGGAGCCTGATCTCGCCCAGAGGGTGATCCACTAATTCCTCCTGTAATTGCATAATAATGACAGTTAAATATTTGTTATAATCAATCTCAATTTGTGTACACATTATTATTTTTTCTCAATTAAACAAGTACCATAAGGTGTCTGATGAGGTGGGGTACAAGGTGGTCCAGGACGTTGTTGTTGTGGAGGAGCTGAAGGTTTAGGTCCCTGCCCAGGTATTCCTCCTTGCTAATAAATAAAAAAAAGTAAAATTGTATTATTATCATGCTGTGTATTATGTTTGTCAAAATAAGGAACCTGTAATAAGTATTTGAATGACTTACTTGAGGATGTTGTGAAGGAGGATATTGAATACCAGGGTGTCCCGGTCCCTGAGGCCATCCTAAAGAAATAAAATTCATTGTTAAACAATTAGAAGATTAAATTATTTATAGCATACAATACCACCAAAAAAATGTACAAAGGATTCTAGATAAATTAAATATACATGCAAAAATACTTTATAAGAATACATCATCAAAGACCTAAATAATTGGAAAGGGGAAGGTCACAGTTGGATGAAGAGGAGCAACAACAACAACACAAATTTGTGTCTCCTCCTCCTCTGTCTCTGTAATAATTATTTGTCCTGTCAGAGTCTGAAACTACGCGAGTTTCCCAAAATTTTGAAAAAAATGAATATTCTCGTTTCTTCATCTTCTACAATTATTTCTGGTTTCTGACAAGAGTCAGGAAAATTAATAAATATGCAGTCCTTAGTTTGGAAAGAATTGAAAGGACGACGAATAATACAAAAAAACTGGAACGACACACAAGTGTGCAGAGACAATTAATTTCGTAGACGAATCCACCAACATCTCTCCCACGATCAAATCCCAGACTGCGCACTAAGTCCTTCCACTTTTTATAAAATTTCTAATACTTGCTTCCATTACTAGTCTTTCACGGGGTGAAAAATACTATGAAAAACTTTAAATCAGGGAAAAAATAATGGCCTAAAATACAAACTTCGAAAATGTTTCTTTTTTCTAAAAATTATAATTTCATTTTTCAAATACAGTAAAAAATGTTGGAGCGGTGAAAGAAAATCACTCTTCGAATGAGAGATAGCTTTCATAGATTTTGGGGAAGTGTTCCTACACCGCTCTCTCATTTTTACTGTATAATATATTTTTTTCCATTCAGTAGGACAGACTTGCTAAGCTAAAGCTTGACAATCAAACTTAACGATTTCTCATTAATTAAAACAAACAGTTTTGTTTCTTTTCAATTTCCGAGTAACACTATCTGGTCACACTACAAAAAATCTTTTCCATAATAGTTTCGAGTTGAACACGTATTAACACAAATGCACCCTCACGTAGTAGTAATTAGTTTGTAAGTGTAATACTTGGACCAAAAAGGGTAATTTGATTCTCTTTACGACAATTTGAAAACAATAAAATATTTGTCAGAGTACAGAGGAATATTATAAATTCATGCTTGCTGTACAGAGCAAAATGCTTTTACATATTAACTACATAAGCACAGGGGTTTATTTTACTATCTAGCTATGTAATTCACAACACACCAAGAATGATGGAAAATAAAAGGAGGAGAAGAAGAACATCTTACTAGCTACTCTATATTATGAGTTGAGTGCCAATACATCACTATTATGTAAACATTGAATCATGATGATGAACATCATTCAGAGGAAAAAGCATAAAGAGAAAAGAAGAGCAAGGCGAACGAGCAAACAAAAAGTGTGAATAGAATTTTCTGGAAAGGGAAAGATGAAGAAGGCAAATAATAATTCTAATCGTGAGAGGAAGGAGTAGTCAGCAGAGGGACAGCTAAACTACTTGTCTCCGACAGAAACGCACCTTCACTTGGTGGTGTCCATTGTTTAGAATTGTGAAGTTGTGAAGGCGGTGCTAAGCTTCCATGTGTTGGTGCAGGTGGAGGAGGTTGACTTGACGGAACAACATTAGGTGATGGAGATGACCTAATACTCGATGACCCTAGTTCTCTCCCACTTCCAGCTCCTCCTCCGGCAGAGCTTGGAGCTCCAGGAGGGTACATAAAACTTTGTCGCCCACCCGGCACACCATCTATTTTTGTGATTAGACCATTTAAATACCCAGTGTTAATAGTTTGTTATTCTTGGTTAGATAGTCGGTCTCAATTCAAGTGCCTAAATTTTCTCTACATTCAAGCAATGTCTACATCAATTTGTACCCACTACTATATTCTGTCTGTATTACAAAATAAGAGAGTAAATTTCAGATTCTATTTATGATGGGTAAAGGTGTGCATTTAACAGGTATTATTTTGAATTGACAACAACCACAAAAAAAGACAACAATAATGTACAGCAAAAGTTCTGCATTACCATAAGGTGGCATTCTTTGTTGTGTGGGCGGTTGTTGAGATGGTGGATAGCTAGGATATTGTTGTTGTTGGTTAGGAGTTGGTACACCACCGCCTGGTGGTTCTTTACCCGGCGGACCAGGAGGATATTCCAGTCTCCGAATTTGGTTTGGATGTTGAGGTGGTAGGGGTAAATGTTTACCAGCTATTGGAGACGTGGTTCCTTGTGGCTGGGTTGGTCCACTCGGTGCATTACCAGGTATGGGAGAGTAACCCTGCTACAATATATGGTATATCACTCATTATTATAATATTTAATCTTTTTTTCAATTTTTAAAAACTGACAGATCAACGGTGATCATAGACTTGTGTGTCTCCAGTTGATAAAATTTACTAATTATGCAATCATACACTATACATATTTTTTCTTTACCTGATTGGGATCAGTCTGTTGTTGTTGATAATAATCTTGATTGGGGTATCCATTTAATGGAGGTTGACCCTGTGGATAAGGAGATCGTTGAGGTGGACCCATGCTGTACCTTTGTCCTTGCTCTTCTTGTGAACTATTTGATGAACTATTAATTGGTGGTTGTCCCTGTAGTACAGAAGTAGGACCCGGCCCACTTGGTTGTTGTTGAGAGGGTGGTTGAGGTTGTGAAGGATAGCCAGCATGAGATGGTGGTGGTCCATCGGGTCCACTCATGTCTATTGTAAATAAATCACATTGTTAAGTTTTAATATAAAAATCATATTTTGTAAATGAAAAAATTTGGCTCTGTCTCCTAAATACCATAAGGTGGCATCCTTTGTTGTGTGGGCGGTTGTTGAAAAGGAGGTGTTGGGTAAATAGATCTTCCTAACGGAGGTACAGGAGGAGGGTATCCGGATGGCAAGGGATAATTTCCACTCTGATTGTATTCGTGTTGTTGTTGCTGCTGCTGCTGTTGTGGAGAAGGTGGTGGGGGTCCTCTCGAATATTGATCGCTTGGTGGAGGTGGAGGGTAAGATGGGTAATTTGGTCCTGGAGGTCCACTTTGATAGCCTTTAAAAAATGTAAATTTATTATATTAATATACTAGATGAATCATCCAACAATAATATAGTGATTTATTAGAATCTAATACACGACACAAAGCATGCTTTAACCTACTACTTTTTAACAATATTTAGTGAAAATCATTGGTAAAATGTACGCCACTCAGGATGAGCAACTACAGATAGAAGAAGCTAAAACTACAAAGTATTAAAATTAATAAAGATAAATAAATAAATTTGAAAATTCATGTCCTGTATGTACCACCAATGATTCTATGAAATCATTTTTTTAAAAACCGATTTTCAAAAGGTAATGAAGTTTAGGTAGGATATTATATTGTTTGTAAAAGTGAAAATATTCAAAAATCTATCAGAGTGAGACACACACACGAACAGAGATAGAGTCAAAACGGTAACAATATTTCGTTCCTACCCTGTTGTTGATTATTAGACCCGTAGTGATGCACGTCGTCAAATGGGTTATACGCATTGATTTGTTTTTTATCACCTAGCAATTAGAGACAGAGTGTACTCAATCGACAAAAGTACAACTATTTTAACAAATACTTACATCCGACAAAGTGAAAACAATTTAAGTTTATACAATTATTTGAATAGGTCTCAGATATTAAAATATATCCTATGTGTAAAGTGTTCGTATACATATCTCTTCTTTGATCCCTGTAAGCTAGGGCACGTATTCTTATTCTCTTACTTAATCACTCGTATTAGTATTTAGTGTGACTAGTTGAAAAAAAATTCTGGAGAAAAATTATTGGTCATATCGATTATTAATCACGCACACTAAATAAAGAGGGCTAAAGAAGCAAGAAGCATCTCAACGTATTCATACTCATATAAAAAATCAAAGTTGTATAAGCTTCTAGTAGGACAAATTGTTGTATTGTACATATAAAGAAGAAAATATTACTTGAACACATACCTGGGTGTTGTTGAGTTGTAGGAATTTGACTACTTGGTGGTGGTGGAGGTCTTTGATGAGGAGGAGTGCCTGACTGATTTGCATAGTCAGGTGGAGGTGGACCTCCATAAGGGTAATTTGCAAAGCCATCCATTGAGGAATTATTATTAGGTCCCGGAAAAGAATCTTGAGAGTTTGAAGAACCCGGTGAGGGCACCGGATGGACTGCTTTCGCACCTTTCTTTTTTGATGAAGCTTCCACTTGATTAATTAATGGTTGCGGATCAATTCCACCGCGATCAAATTTACACTCAAATGGAAGTAAATGTTTCGTGTAATGTTTTCTAAGCGTATATGCAGCACTTGATGAGGCTCCAATGCCCAAACTACCCGCAATATCCTTCCACGTCTTATTTTTTGTTACCTGTTAAACACAAGGAAACAGGCCATGGATTATTATATAAATTCTTATACCCTGATGCCTCAACTAATTTTCAAAAAAAGTTAGTTTTCAATACATAGCCAAGGAAGAATTGTATCTACTAAGCATGAAAGCATGAAAAGTTACCACTATGTGTACATTACATGTACCTCTAAAAAACCCCCACGCTCCTTCACCAAAAAATACAATTTAAAGAGATCCTGAAAATAAACAAAGAAACAAAAATATTAATTAACCTTTATTTACAAACATTAAAACGTAATTTTTATTTTATAAAAATCCTTCATTACTCACCAGAGGATTTTTTGAGATTGTAGGGCAGGTTGTGATGGGTGTTCCATGATCCTCCATAAAATGTAATAATTTGTCTAGAATTTAAATATTAAAAAAAAATGTCATCATTTTGAAAGATTTTAATATTATTGATTTCCTATCCTATGTATAAGTAAATGGCAAATAATTCTCACCTAGGAACATTCTTCGGTCAGGATTATCATCCATATCATATAATTTATTCAAACTATCCGGCTTCTGAAATGTCACCAAATATTAAGAAACACAAAAGTTATTAAAATTCAAGAAAAATTCATTTTCAGAGCCTCATAGACATCTTTGAAATCGCATCTTAGACATCATTCATAAACTTGAAGTAAATGACTAAAAGAGGAAAATGATAAGCAAACAAAAAAGTATGTAATACAAAAAATTCGATTCATACTTTTTTTACCTTGACTTTCGGTCTGAACTGTTCACTCGGAGGTGGAGGATGACTATGCAAGCCCTATTTTAAAAAAATTAAATATGGAATAAATTAATGAAATCAATTACGATAATTGTTTTAAAATATAAATCAAATACTTACAGGACTTGCTGGAGTTCTGGGCCACCCGGGACTATCATAATCTTCATGCATCGAGCCCATGCTCGCTGCTCCAGGTGAAGGTACAGCGTTAGCTTGAGGATGACTTTGATAATTTGGATGACTCGTTGGGCCTTCTTTTCTTAATTTTGGCATGATTGGACCATCATCACCTCCTGATGCTATGTCATACGAAACAAAAGATATATAAGCCTTATAAGAATGCTACTCATTTCAAAATTGTACAGTTTTTAACATATTATTTACGAAAATCTAATATCCATGATTGATGAAAAGTCTCACCTCCAGAGGCATTAGAGAGAGTAGACTGCTGGGATGCATCATCGACGGGAGTTCCGTCAGGACCCATAGATATTATATTAGGGGGATTACTAGAATTGTTTATACTAGAATTATCTTGTGTATCAGAAGATCCAGTATCATGGTGTGAAGACGGCTGATGGCTAACATGAGGTTGTGACTGTGGAGGCGTTGGGGACGACGATGGTGGGCCCATAGGCCCAGGATAACCCCCTTGATGGGGAGGTGACGAGAATCCCATTTTTTGCTGCTCAACAAAATCAAAATATGCAAAAATTGAACATAGTGATTACAGAACAAATCCTATTAATAATACTACTAATTATCCTATTCAGAAAATTTAAGACAAATAGTCGTACCTGTAAATGTTGCTTTAGGTAATGTGGCGGATTCTGAGATCTAGAGAAAAATAAACTAATTTTCTAGGAATAAATTTGGACTCAAAGTTAAAGTACTGCTCCAATTAACTACCGAACATAAAAACGAAATAAAGAAAAAGGTTTTGATAACTTTATTTTATTAGCACTGATCTCATTTTTGGAGTACACAGACAATATAACAAACACAGCAATAATTTATATGCATGTTTTTAAATGAAAAAAAAGAATCGAACGCTCCAAATGTGCGTCTAAATTGCATGTTAATACATTCTGTATTACAAAAAAAATAAAATAACAAAAATACAACTTATGTTATAACTTGAACACAAATTAGTTGGGCAAAGTATTGAGCGTGTACTCGAGTTTTGACTCATCCACAAAAACGATTGCATTGTTCTTGACTTGTTCTTCGATGTAAGCTTGAATTGAATCCTCCAAAAACTTGGCATCTACTTGTCTAGTCTCATGGATGTGTTGAATGATTTTCTTAACAGTAGCACCACTCTTCCTTGAATTTTGAGACAAAGCCTCAGTGACCAGTTTATCCACATTGTTCTCAGCCCAAGTATTCCATTTATCCATTTGTTCTTCACCTTTTTGAGCAAAATCCTTTAATGTGGAATGGAGATGAGCTTCTGCCTCTAAAACAGAACAATGAGAGTTTCATTAAAATATTTTTACAAATTTGAAATAGTAAATGTTACATAATTACAGATACACAAGTGTTGCACTCACGTTCAGTTAGTTTGTTCAAGTCGTCGAGATGATTGCGACTTTTTGTTGCGTAAACTTCATAACGCACACAGGGTTTGACCTCCTCCGCAGTTTTCTGGCCAATTGAGTAGATACAGGAATCTTGGAGTATTCAAGTCAGGATTGAAACCTAGTGTGATCATTTTCCTCAAGTTTTCGCAACCTCCCTTTTCTTTTTCCTTTGACGGCTTGTTCCTCCTGGCCTACAGATACATGTTAGGAATTGACTTGGATCAATTAAGATACAATTACATTATGGGGTAGTATTTATTATGCTTTCGTGAATTTAAAGTGTACTGACGATTCCGATGGTTCCAGCGACAACTGCCCGTGTGCTGTACATGTCATCTAATACATGGAATCCGGAACAGTATTTATGGGGTGATGGTTCTCTAGTTTCAGCATTTTCCTTGTACTCGCACACCCAATGTGTAACTAAATCTATGAAACAAAAATAATAATTGTACAACAGGAAATATTTGTTTTCACGTGTGTGAGAGACATTAATTTATATTTTCAAAAACAACTTTTGGAGCTACTTACTGTCACGATGGGCTCTCTCAAAGTCAATCACTTTGATTTGTTTATTCTCTGAGTACATAACCTTCTCTATCTTTGGCAACTTCTTTGTATACTTGAATTCTCTCTCTACAAATTCATAAAGAACACGTGTCAAATTAATTGTTAACAAAAAGTGTAATATATGCATTATTGGGATTAAAGGACACTTACTGGTATGAAGTCGAGCGATGTGAATCTTGAGGTTATCACTCCATGCGAACAAACGTCCACATTCTTGACATTTATGTTGCTTTTTGAAGTGGAGATTTTGGACATGTAAAACACACGTATATCTTTCTGTATAACTTTTTCCACATGAACAATACCAACGACCATTCTCATGTTTCTTTATTTCGCTGATCATTTTGAGATACTCGGGATTATTCGCGTCGAATGCTGGTTCAGGTGTGGTATGCTTCCGGCTCTGCCCCAACTTTCCCTCACCGAACTTCTTTTTATCCTCGGGTACTTTCAGTCTATTGTACTTTGGTCTACTCTTTATATCTTCAAGTTCAGTCTTAACATTCTTCAGTTCAGTCTTAACATTCTTCAGTTCAGTCTTAACATTTTTCAGTTCAGTCTTCATACTCTCGTTCTCTTCCAAAAGTTCAGCATTTAAGTCCAACAAATTTAAGTACAACATCAGTCTCTAATGACGAGATTGACCTGAACCCAGAGTCCTCATCAGTCTGTACAAAAAAGAACAAAATGTACATACGAATCAAGTAAAACAAACATTAATTACACATTAGATTGTGTTACATATTTTATTGAAATACATACTCACCTCCATATTATAAGACTCATCATCTTCATCGGAACTAGAATAACTCGGACTGACTCGAATTCTTTTACTTGTCTGTCTCATTACCTACGAGAGGGAGAGAGAAAATGTACAATAAAACATACATGTTGAGACACAAATACGTTCTGTGTGATGAAATACTCGCAATCAAATTGTACTTACTTTCGGACTCAGAATCCGTTAAATTTATCCGACTACGCTGCGATCTTTTCAGTCGGATTCGTGCAATAATTTGACCAGCGGAAAACATACCGATATCTTCCTAGAAACCAAAGTACAATCGTATGTATCACAACAGATGATTAGGTCACAACGTGTTCAATTTCGAGAACAACAACATGCCAAAGTGATGAAAAAATTATCAAATTTGATGCTTACCTGTTGAACTGGAATGACTCCTGACTAAATGGACCAGTTGACACAGTCAAACTAACACTAATTAAAAGTTTGTGAACCAGAACGAAAATGTTCGTGTCGTATGCATTGTCTTTTTTTCGTGGTCGACGTATTTGAAATCGTTCAAATACTCCCGCTTTTTCAAGGACGTCAGATTGAAAGAATATACACTTACCTAGAACTAGAGTTTGGAAGTGTTTGCGGAGAATTGGGATTCGGACCAGGCCAAGAATTTGCTAAAATGATACGAAGAGCAGTTTATTAGCACTTACATCAATATTTCTCACTTAACGTAACTAGGTATGTATAATAAATTATTAAATAGTCTATTAAAGTATTGATACTATTTTTCTTACCTGTACCTTGTTGTGGAGGTGGACCACCATAAGGATATTGATGTTTCAGTCCCTAAAATCAAAATACCATATGTAAATTGGAAAAATAAATAATTATTTTAGCATTGGTGTTTCTCTTGGAAAATTTTTAGCTTACCGATGGATCACCATATCCAGGATATGGTACTGAAGGGTTCGGAGAAGGACCAGGTGGACCAGCAGAAGGATGATTTGGATGGGCTGCTGAAGAGTGTCTAGGACCCGAAGGATAGCTATTTGGTGCCATGGCTTGCTGACTTGGATGACTGGGTGTATAAGGACTCATCATGGACCCATGACGACCACCACCAAACTGACCAGGCTGAGGTGGTTGTTGTTGTTGGGACCAATGTTGAGGTTGACCTTGCTGAGGATAGTGTGGTTGCGATGTTGGTAAATGCCCACTACTTGCACCCCCTGCTCCCATTTGGCCAGGATGTTTCCCCCCTCCACTCTGATACATATGATGAGGAGGAGGAGCCATCGATTGTTGAGAAGAATAAGGACCAACTGAAAAAAAAATATTGCAAAATAAGCAACATTGTTCATCAAATTGTACTCTCCGAGAAGATTATTTGTATATATAAGTTAATTGTCACCTTGACCGCCAGGCATCGGCGATTGACATTGACTCATTCTTGGTGGCCCATTGCCGTCATTACGACTTGAAGGTCTCGGAGGAACCGGAATGTTTTGATTTCCTTCAGTAAGTAACAACAACAACAATATATTAAATTTCTTGCATTGGCATGAAACAATTCTCCATTCCATTCGTCACCATTGACAAAAAGTATACAACTGCTCTTCCTCACGCATTGGCATGAAACAATTCTCCATTCCATTCGTCACCATTGACAAAAAGTATACAACTGCTCTTCCTCACACATTGACAGTTCAACCAACGAATCTACACTACAGACTCGTTGATGATGTGACCAACAGCTTAAATATGGCCCTACATAAGTCCCTATTTAATTCGAGCATTTTTGAGTAACAACACAACTTTCTTTATCAACTGTAAAGGGTAAAACGAAAAAAAAACATCACAACAAGTTGAACTGAACAACAATAATACAATACACCCTAGTACAATATGTACGAACCATGGGTATTAGTTTCCCATCCATATTACAAAGTTTCGGAATTTGTCATGTACTACAGTAAAGCAGTGTATGAATATGTAGGGCATGTTTCGAAATAAAACATTGGGATCCCTTCTATGCACTCAAGTCTCAAGTCTGTCAAGAGGAAGAAGAAGGTCGTACGTTAACCTTTTTCATGGGTGAACTCATCATAAATGTAAGTCAGAAAACTTTTCTACTTCCCCATATACATGATATATGTGTATACATAGTAGTAGTAGGTCCTTGTAGTACTTTTAAAGAAGGAGCATATATATACAGGGGGGAGAAAAAGAGCGCGCGAGAAATTGTGCAAGGTGATGGGCTTCGCATGTATTTGTATTACAATATAATATTCTACACGTGTCTCCATTTCTTCAGCAGAAGCGGGGAGATTTTTCTAAAAATCCCAAGACATCATTTTGTAAACTAAAATCGGTTTATACTCGTACCCCTACTACTTCTTCTCGCATGCACACCGCCACTTTTTCGTGCACAACATCCCAACGCACGCATACATGTGTATCGAGAAATATTTTGAAGGTGTGAAAAGTACTTGCGAGTAAAATTGATGCCAGTCTCAAGTTCCTACTTCCTACCTCAACTTCATATTTTCATTCTCAAACACATGACACTCTTCCTCCCTAAAATACTCCCATGTACATACAAGCTTTGTATAATAGCCTATTATTCATTTCATATCAATGTTTTATAGAAAGGACGCTATTAAAAAAGAAAAAAAACAATGATTTTCATCTCCTGTCATCTAAAAATATGAAGAAACGAGTGACAAGGAGAAAGTCGACAAAAGATTTCTTTACACTACCATGAATGTATTCTGGACAGGGTGAGTAATATGGAGAAACAAAAATGTTTATGCATCTATTTACTTGTACAGAAAACAAGCTTAACTACAAAACAGACATACACATAGTCACAGACACATGGACTACACCGGCTTATTTCACACACAATTTCCTGATCTCTCTTTTCTTCAATACTTTTCACAAGATTTTCTATCAAATTTTGAATAATCTTTTGATGGAACATTCCAAATTTCTTTTCCTACAAGGAGATTTTTCAAGAGGAGCAGTAATAATAACTCTTGTCAACTACCAAAATTCATTTCTTTTTAAAAAAGAATGTTCATAAGTAATTATAAAATATACAACGTATTAAGTACAAAGTAGTAAAATCAGATCCAAACTTACCCACTGCTGGTGACATTGATCGTGAACTGGCTGAGCCTGTGGGTGAAGGCGAGGGTCGGACACCAGGATTAGGGCTATCATTGCTATTACACCCCGTCACATCCTGAAAATTAAGTAAACAACACAATCAGACAAAGTCCACATATTCAAATTTGTATCAGGGATAAAGTTTGTTTCAAAAATAATTATAATTACGAATTGTTCATTTTTAATTACTGTAGTTTTTCATGGGAAAACACTCGCAAATGACTTTAGTAGTGGTAGTATTATGAGTTGATTAAACTTTTGACTGATAATCCACAATTTAAATGCAAAAATGCAAAGCAGGAAAAAATTTTTCATCAGCTCATGAGCTGCCGCCTTAGTTCAATTCTATGCTATCGAAACCTTCTATGAACGAGCCCTTAGTCTTCATTTTTAAGGACCCCAACAACGATGATGGGTCATTTTGAACAATTTATTCTCTTCGACAATGCCAAAAAGGTCAAATCCAAAATTTTAATTTTTTTGAAAAAAATTAGACCGAATTAATATACTATGGAGGATCTCGTTGTATCTCCTTGTCCAGCTAAACCCTTTATTAAATAATTAAATAGGATTAATTTCTCAATTCCCCAATCATAATAGATAGTTAATTGGTTATACTCTGTCCTAATCAGGAATGTGCATTTTGTAATCCACTTATCGCACATTGTCTCCTCCCGTATGGTAAGAGTCCTTTTTTTCATAAAATCTCTCTCCTCACAATTTTTATGAATGAATGAACTACCTCAATAAAGACACACACGTCATATAATAACATATTGTGAACCTGCATTTGATAGAATATCAATATGTAAAGTATGTACAATGGATTCAAGATTCATCATTAAAGAGCAACCTATGCATCCCTCCTTCGATAAAAAACACGCACCGCATGAACCATGAATCAACGTGTACTAGTACAACTAGTAAGTAAGTAGTTAATACGCACACACAAAACTGGAGTGAATATTCACATTTTTTCTCAAATGTATCTTGGATTATTCCCTCAATTAGAGGTGCCGTTTTAATAAAGCTCATTAAGTAAAGTAGTAAGAATAATTTTCCAATATCTATGAAACAACATTATAAAAATCATTTTGGCCCAACTCTCCTCTTTCTTTCTTTTCCCTTCATTCTGTATTGGCTTTTATTTACATGTAATGTAATACACATACACACGGCAAAGGTTTTCAAGTAAAATGATCAAAGAGCATGACAGACGTAAATGACTTGCTCTCTCTCTCTCTCTCTTTATCTATAGATGATCCCATGACAATTCTCTTTACTCACTCTCGTATTTACAACTTTAAATACTATGATTCAAAAAGAGACAGTGTGTGAGGAGGAGGGGGCAAAGGGATTCTGATAAACGTGGCCGAAAAAAACAATAGGATGGCCAGTTCACATTACAGACTTGATAGATCCAGACCCCAGCAATCAGTTGTCTTTTTTCCCTCCATCTCAAAGCACACACATTCTTTCGTCTATGAAAAATATTATACAATATGTATTCCTTTATGTGTATACTACATTATGTATTAGATAATGCACAAAACACAAACAGCTGATCGAATATGTACAGCAGCCATCCATTGTCCTCACAATTAATTTTAGTTGAGGGTGAAACATAAATCTCCTTACACAACAAGTGCAGACATAGTCGCATATGATGACAAGTCTCAGAGAACTGTCAACTCTTTTATCTTATTTCAAAAAAAAGACTAAAAATTCACATGAATGAGGATAGGACACATTTCTCCGAATTGTCTCAACACACACATTGATAATTTAATAGTACAGATTTTTACGTCAGCCTTGATGAGCAAATTAGTTGAAAAAATTATCTTTTGAGCCTAAATGTTCTCATAAATGACTATACGCTACACAGTGGATCAAAAAAGTGTGTGTGTAGATACATCAATCAGGTAAATATTATGAATTAAATTTTTGGCTATGAGAGAAAAAGGGGTATGAAAAAGCAAGGGAATAAAGTCTAAGATTTGAACACGGGTTGCTCCATTGCTTGGTATACATGTGTGTGTGTGTTGCAGTTTCTCTGTTGTAATCATTATGAAAACGCCTTGGCAAAGCGGTAGCCCATAAAAATGAAGAGTCGTTACAAGACATGCTGACTCTGCCTTCTTTCTCTCCTCTCTCTCTGTATTTTTATGTGTGACTAAAATGACTTGCAATGGAGACTGAAGGAGAAGCTGGCTAAAATAATATGAAGCCAGACTCTCCCTACCTCCACACACACACACTGCTGTATAATAACTCCTGAACACATTTATAATGGTGATGATGAGCCTGAGCCAAAGGCACAGAGGAAAATTTTTTAGTGGAGGCAGAGAGGATATGCTACTCACAATGCGTAATACACATGGAATGGATGCATGAGAGACATAAAAGTGTACGGACAGTCTCATATCAAATCCATTGCGATACGAAACAGAATGCAATGCTCACACACTAAAACTAGGTAAAATACAGAGACAATTTTGTGTACAACTACATATTCCTATTCTGTCTTTCTAAGGTAGAAAAGTCTTTTTACTTGTCTCGATTAGCTTGGCACAATATTTTTGCATACAGTATACACAATATCTCTACTTCTACTGTATATCCTTTCCTAAGGGTTCCCCCCACATGCACACAACCATATTTTACTCAGGTTTTTATATTCTGCCACAGTTTTATTCATACATACTTACATACAAGAGGCATGGGTATTTTCCTCCGAATCCAACAATACTATTTCCTTCCTTTGTTTATTTAATTGCATGTGTCAATTACATGTGGAGGGCTTAAGAAGTAAACAAGTACAATTTTCTTGACTCTAGTAATTAATATTCAGGGGGGTCTCAAATTATTTTTGAGATGATTATTTGTACTTTTTTGTTGTTGTCATTGGTCATTGATTTGAGACACATTTGAGAATTCAGTATTTGACATTTCTACAATGCAAAATATCTCAAAAAAGAGTTTTCAATAATGACAGTGTAGGAGCGGAGCATAATTTCCATGGAAAGGTTTTGTGTGTGTGGAGGCCATGGAAGGAGTTGAACAGATATTGTGTACACTGTACTGTACAGAGTGGATTCATGCAGAGTACGCATGGTCTCTCTCTCTTTTAAAAGCATTGGAATAGCTTATGACATCACTTCGCATGCAATATACTACTTATAATGTATTCACTCAATAATCATGCTGCCTCTATCTTCTTTATCATCATCCAAGAGAGTTAGCAGAGGAAAAACGAAGGAGAAGGAACGACACGTTACAACAACAACAATGCTCTGCGCGTATTATTGCTCATCTTTCTTTCTTTAAAAAAAGATTGTAGGGAAAAACTCTTTCCATCCATCCCACTCTTGCCTACCCATGCCCCATCCTCCCCACACTTCCCCCCTCTCTCTTGTATGATGGAGTAGGAGGTATTTTCGCCGGTAAAAATATGTGCATTGAGCGAGCAAAAGCCGCTTCCTCTCTCTATCTCTCCTCTCTTTTCATCGTCATTATCATATGAATGCTAAAAAACGTAGAGAACAAAAATGAGAGAGAGACTCACAGAGCAGTCATGTCAGAGTTTTGTACTGAGATGTTCTGTGTACCTATTGTGGCTGCTGTGCTGTGCGAATGCAACAGAACAGAGAAAAACAGAGATTGTGTAAATTGCGACGTAAGTAACGCAAATTCATACAGAGAATGATGTATAGTTAGCCTCCTCCTCCATCCTCCCTCCCTCACTCACTCACAGCACACAGTCTACACTTGGTACAAATATATTGGAATGGAATCCAACCACTGGGATGATGTAAGCTCTTATACTTGTATTTTGTATCATTTCATTCTCACCTCATCCATAGTTCCATACAAAGTGTATGTAAAACTATTGCATGGTCGTAGTGAATTTCAGTCTGAGCCAACACACATTAGACCAAAAGCGAGTGAGTGTGTGTGTGTGTGGAATGAACGAGCCTAGGTACCTACATCATTTTCTACCTGAATGCTACACAACTTATCATTAGTCAGATGTTCATAAAATACACGTACTCTGCTCTTTGATTTTCATTCCATATCCTCCTCACTCCCTCCCTCTCCTGCTTCTCTCCTTTACATTTTCCACCCATCTTTTTTTCTCTCTATGTACCATCATGGACAACAACCCAAGACGGTGATGACTATGTTGGAGTGACATAATTGTTCTCTACGCACTTGAGAAAAACTTTTTCTACCCATGTTTAAAATTGAGTTATGCATGGTGCGGAAGGACACAAACCTGACTCGACTCGATTTATTTTAATCCGAGGCGAGAGGCCACATAAGTCAATGCAAGAAAGGGTCGCATTGGAAGTGCGAACCCTTTAAACTGGGGTAGCATTGAA
>WJFB01001978.1:0-23655 GCA_009870185.1 Pygmarrhopalites habei
CCCCCCCCCCCCCCCCCCCCCTGCTACAGCAGCGCGTGGAGATACGACATTTTAACAAGTTCCAAGTGATCCCTTATCATATATCCTTCTACATATGTGTAACTATAATATATTTCTGAAAATTCTCCTCATGCCTCGTTCCCATGCTAAGTGAAGGAAAAGGAAGTGAGGCGAATTGCTGTTTTCTCCCTCTCTCTATCTTTCTGCCTGTCCCTCTCTGTCTCCCTTTATATTCAAACTTCTAATTATTAATCATTTTATTCGCTCAACCTTTTACAATGTAATACCCCTTTTCCAACTTTTTTTCTTCTCCAAAATACACAACACAAAAATATTTATCATCAACGACCAAAATATCGACAGACGGTACGGGTGTGTGTGTGTGCGTTTGCGATGGAAACTAAGAGAGAGGTAACCCCCTTTCCCGTGTCTTTATACAACATGATAGCAAGCTGTCAAAAAATGGAAAAAAGGACCTGTTGCACTTGCTGTTATGATTCAATTGTACTACTACATGCGTTCCGCAGATGTTCCTTCATAATTCATATGCTCTCACCAACAAAATCCCCCTTCATATTCACACACACACACTACTAGCACGACGACTAGATCGTGGATTGACCAAGGCATTAAATATGACTCTTTGTTTGTGTGTGTATAGAAAATAAAGTGTCCAACCAACATGAAAATAATAATAAGAGGAACATTGGAAATTAACATTAATTAGTCAAAAAAAGAAAGACTACATAAACGCACAACTTGCAAAATGAACTCAAAACGTTTCAAATAATGCATGAAGATATTATAGAGGAAAACTTATTAATTACAAATTTTTTCTGCTCACTACCCTCGACTACGGCCAACGGCACAAAAGTACTGTAGACAAATAATAAAAGTACACACACGCATTACTGGACGAGACTTTTGGGATTGCTGTAAAATTATCCTTAGAACAAGATATTATACAGATATAATAATACACAAGTTTACTACAACTACAAAGTGTAAAGTAATATAACAGAGTGTAGAGGGTGAGTAGACATTGTACGTGCAAATGCAAACTCACGATGAACAACCGATGATGATGACGATGGTGGTGATGATGACGAAGAGGACTCGCCAAAGAACAAAGAAATTTGCAAAGCCTCTCAAAGTCAAAATTCTCTCTTTTTCCTTTTACAAGAGTTCTTTTCCACAACACTTAAACTTGATTTCAGTTCTCCTCTGTACATTATAACTTTGTTGTTGAAGCAGCTGCACCAACAGCAGCAGTCTCGAAGAAACAAGCAGAGGTTAAAATTTAGGAGAGTGAGTAAGAGAGAGGGATGAGGAGGAGGATGAAGAGGGTGAAAAAAAATATATAGAGAGAAAAAGAGTCTATGAGACTGTGAATCTCTCTCACTCTCTTCTTGCTGTTAAACCAAATTCAACACCAAACCCAACAAATACTCACCCTCTCTCAAAAAAAAGAACTAATAAAGTTGAGATTGGTGAAAACGAGTAATTGTAAATTGTATGTTTTAAAAAAATTTCACTAGTGGAACAAACAAAGACAAAAATGTGAGTGTGTGTAATAATACCTAGTGTGTGGAGGACCAAATATTCAACACTGAAGACTTGCTTGATTCTTGCTCACTGTGGAAAATGAGGAGAGACAGGCGACGACAATCTTCTTCTTCGGGTTTCTCTCTCCCCAAAATGCAAAGAAGGAGAGCTTTTGTCCGTTGTGCATATAGATTGTATGTGTATCTATGATATTATACACAGGCCCAACGGACAATAAAGAGGGAGAGTACCTCTCTGAGCTCACGACAAGAAAATCCAAGACGCTTCCCAGGCATAAACTGACGCTCTTCTATAACATCTCATGCTAAGAAGTATTTTTTTGTTACTCCTGCCGCCATTCTCCCTTTTCTTCCCAATGCTCTAGTAATATGGCAAAGGTAGGAGTAGAGAGGGAGAGAATTATATCACACAATTCATACACAGAGTTTTACATGATATTGTAGATGTATATTTTATATGTGGTGTGTGTACATTTATACAGAGACAGACAACGATGAGAGATGTGAAGCAACAATTATTGGCTATTAAGCCGACCCCCTTTCTTCAACGAAAGACAGACACACACACAGAGAGAGAGGGTTCTTCATCATCATCATTGTAAATATAAAGAGTAAAAAAGTCTATACTTTTCCATACATGTACAACCACTATTATAAATATGTACTGACGCAAATCACCCCTCTCTCTCTCTCTTCAACGTTACAACTCACATTTTTACTGTACGTCTACTCGCACACACAGAAGAAACCTCACTCATACAGACACGTTCATTTTCTAAAGAAACCAGGTACCTTTTGATTTTTTCCCCTGTCTCTCTCTCAGCAATACACTTTGGATGTGTGAGTGTTTGAAGAGACGCAAGGAATTGCCAGAGGGTAGGAAAGAGTATGTACATCCCTTTGGGGTAATTAATTAATAGCTAGTACAACTATCGTAAAATGTGTAATGGTTAAATTATTTTTTTTAAAAAAAAACCTTCCTCTTTCAGAAATTTGATGCACCCATCCTAATTCATTTTCAAAATTTTGACAAAATGATATTTTGTGTGTGAATGGAGAAAAATCCACAACGACACCCTGTTGCTTCCCTGTCTTTGCCTGAAAATCTACACTGTGATACTATGAGAGAGACAGCTCAAGAATGAATACGAGGAATAAAAGGTAATCAAACTCACTTGCAGAGGTGTAGTCAGTCCGTAGGCCAAGTTGACGACATCGTCGTCAATATCGTAGATCGAACTCATCCTGCCAGAAAGGAAACCACCGAATTTCTTGTGTCAAACTTCTGACCGAGAGCAGGGAGACACCGATATCCTTTGTGTTTTTGAACGCTGCGCCCACAAGACGGAGGCAAATTTATCCTGAGAGACTATATGCTGCCACCCGGAATCTTTGCCGATTCAAACTTTTCCAGAGACTGATTTTTTTTGTCCAGGATGTCAACTCGGAAACTGCAAGCCCTCGGCTACCCACTTGCTAGTACTTTTGACCCTTCCGGTAATAGATCATATACACTATTTAGATTTTTGTATGCAAAGGATTCTCATCCTCATTTTTTTATTGTCTTTTTGAACAGATGAAAGTAAAACAAGAAATTTGATTGTCTGGCTGGAAGATCAAAAGATTCGTCATTACAAAGTGGAGGAACGAGATGGACTTCGAAATGTTTCCTCGTCAACGTGGCCTGACACTTTTGTAAAATATTTACAAGATGTAGGCTGTCCTCTCAAAAGCACAAATAAGAAAGAATTAATTGACTGGTTATTGGGGTTTGCTGTTCGTCTGGAGTACAGTGATGATGGTAAACTATTATCATTCTATTCATCTTTGATTATTATAAAGAGAATGAATGTATGAGTATTTGTTTTTTTTTCATCCTTCCTAGTTGACAAGTACTCTAAAGCTTCCACAGAGAATATAAGGAAAGAAGAGAGTGAAGCTCCTAAGATGGTCACCGCAAATCCTCTGGACAAACTTGATTGTAATAATTACAAATGTTTGACATCAAAATTAAATTGTTTTGACACAACATTCAGCTTATACAATTTATCATATATGTACATTTTTCTTTTTGTAGTTAGCAGTCTCGAATTTGTAGCTGGAGTAAATGCGATTGCGGATAAATTGGAAATCTCAAAACATCCTAATCATTTGATAACTTTAGAAGCAATAGTTAAGTATGCCGAGACAAGAATGACAGATGAGGCTGTAAAAACCCCTGATAACAACCTTGTTAAGGTTGGACAAAAAAAATCTTCTTACCATTCACTCAGTTTTTAACTACACAGTTCATTTTTACAAAAGTATTGTGCTATTTTACACAGGGTACACCATTTCCTTTTAAAGAGTCTGACATGGGGTTCGACAAGGGTGATTATGTCACGAATCAGGCGTCCAAGGTAAATCAAAGTACACTGTGATGCAACTATCTTCAATACAATATAGGTACAAGTGTGATTATTTTCTAAACTTTAATACTTGATTTTTGTAGGTTTTACGCCTCCTGTATATCCACGATTTACGTGACCTACAAACTAAAATTAATGAATGTATTGTGGCTGTTCGTAAGTATTTATTGACATTTTACACTTTCTAATGTCACCATATGTATGGTCATATCGACTTGTTTTGTTCGACAATACACTAACATGACAATTAATTCCTTTTTTCTCTATGAATCTGGCAGAGACTGTCACTGCAAATCCAAAGACTGACACTCGATTGGGGAAAGTAGGAATTTGAATAGAAATAACTTTCACTTTCAAATACTTACAAGATTTAATAGCTTCCGAAATAGTCATCATCATCCGAAACAAATGAACAACACTGATTAACTAGTTTACTAACATTGTGAAATAGTCTTCTGAATGTCAGATATTTTTTTTTAAAAAAACAACAAACAGCATGAAATGTTCAATTTATTTCAGAATGTTACATTTCCCGTACGGTGAATGATGATATAATTAGTACTTCATAATAATTAACAAAAAAACTCTTCACTATATTATCAATATTATACAAAAAAAATTGAGAATTGTCTGATATTAAATATCCACTTTAATTTTTATATTGTTATTTGGATACGAATAGTGTTTAATGAAAAATTCTGCGAGAAAATGGGGGAAAATAGTCATTAAAATAATCCCAAAATTTAATCAAATCAAGAGTGTTATCGCTTTTTCTTTGAAACTTTTTCCAAGGCATCTTCAAATAGATCTTTCGTCTGTGCAAGAATTTTGTCCCTCTTAAATTCTGATTTGTCAGCTTCTTTTAATTTCCTACCTAGTTTTTTCTTTTGAAGTTCTACGGCATTAAAAAGTTCCACGACTCCCCTACAATCATAATAACAAATAGAGTATTTAAAAAATGTTTGAATGGTATGAATAAAAATGACAAGAGTTTTCAAAATCTTACTTGGATGCTATTTTCATTAGTTCTCTTTCTGTTTCTCTATCTTTTGCTGAATCCGGTATTGTACGATTAAGATTTTCCCATTCTTTTTGCTACAAAAATAATTTTTAAGAGTAAAAACAATTATTTAAAGAAATTCTCAGAGACTTTTTACAAGGATAATTATTTAAGTACTGCATCAATCACCATTCTTTTATTTTGAAGTTCTTTCTTATGCCTTGATTTTAAGGAAACATCTTCATCACTGTCATCCTCTTCGTCATCATCATCATTTGTACGTTTCCGTTTCTTAGCTTTAGTTTCTGTACCAGGTTTTGATTTACTTTTCTTTAAAGACTGGGCCTTCTTGATACCATCATCATCACCTTCTTTCACATCTTCTTCGCCTTTATTTTTGTTCCCTGAGACTACATCAAAACTAGTTTCCTTTTCGATTGTAGACTTTTTTACCTGAATTAAAAAATATGACCATGGAACACACACAGTACAGACACAATAAAGAGCTTCGAAATGAACGATAAAATAATAATACAAACCTCGTAATCTTTTTTTGCTCTGGACAATATTAAATTCTTCTTCTTCTTTGGTTTATTACTCCCCAGGATTTTTGACATTGCATCTGCCCATCCTGAAATTTCTTCAGGCTGCTTGCCCTTCGTCGTCGTAGGATTCTCTTCATGTTGTTGGTCCTTCTCCTCGCCACCACCTTCAAAGGAAATTAAAATGAATAGATTAATGCCATTCTTTCAAATATAAAGTATTTACAAAAATGATAGCTTACCCGACATTGTCCCAGCTTTAATTGTAATTAGAAATAAAAGAAAAATTCAGAGAGTTGAAAATCCACGTGTAGATTCAAATGTCATTGATTGGTGCCAGAGGGATAATAATTTGAATTTGTCTCGGAAAAAAATGATTTCTGAAGTTCCGGTGAAAATAAAGAAAAGGTATGGTTTTGCTCAGTAAAGTTTTAGGATCACAGCCTACGTCGTCGACTGTCAATACATCTAAACAGCTTTACAAATTTTTAATCCGGAGATGCAAAAAATTACCTACAGAAGACACTCAAGAATATTACAGACACATGGTTAGACAAGGGTTCCACCAGGTAAAATTGCATCATCAAAGTCATTTTGAAAACAATTTTTGTCAGTGATTACAAATGTCACATTTGTACTATTATTTCCACAGCATTCAGATGAATCTGACCCTGAACGAGTTCATTCAATTATTCAACAAGCAGTGAAAGACTCTGACTGGTTGATGAAGAAATATAAAGTTGATATGGATAAATAGAGAAACACAGACTTCTTCCGTCATTTTATTTCGCAAATTATTTGTTCTCTAAGTTTTAGAAGGTATACTTAGTTAATTTCACAATTTTTATGAAATTAATTTTTGACTCAGCCTGAGACACGATTAAAAATTAAGTATTATTTGTATGGGTTTATAATCTTTTTCTTTGTTTTATAGGAAAAGTTACCCCCGCATTGTTAGTGACAATGGTAGTTTCATCGAATAATAATAAGAGTGATGAGTCTGACTTGGCAGAAGTTGCTGACAAAATTGTGTCTGACTCTAAAAATGAAGATTGTTATAGTTGTCGACTTGTGTCTGGGGCAGGAATTATAGGTGCCGGAGTTTATGTTGGATATCATGCCACAAGACAACCAAAAGTAGGCAAATTTATTCTTGCAACAGTCTCAAGTGGTAAAAATAAAAAAATATAATTTTTCATAAATAATAATTATTATTACTAGTGTCAGTAGATTTTAAAATTTAAATACGTATTAATAACCTTGTATTCTTTCGTTTTTTGTGTCATAGTCTTGTGCTGTCTCGGAGCTTGTCGTGTATTTAATCTACCACCGTTTAGCAAATTGAATACTAATGGATTGAGAACATCGACAACTTAGTAAACTAGAAATTTAGTAATACTCCTTTTAATGCATTTAAAATAAAGTCATTTCATTCATTTACAAAAAATATGTAAATATCATGTTTTATTTTTGTCGAGTACTTTATTTTGTACGGCATATTCTATTGCTACTCTTTTCATTAAGGTTCACTTTAGACAAGATTCTCATATACAGATACTATAGTGCGTTTATTCCAGTGTAGAGATTATTTTTCACAGATTATTTCATTTTGTGTAAATTGAGAGTTTCATTATAATTTGAATTATCTGAAGAATGGCCATTTTTATCCCCAAGAACCTCATCAATCCAGTTATGAAGGAGATGTAATTGCATTGGATGAATACTATGGTCCAGTTTAGGTACCATGTAAATGTGACCTTCCAGTCCGTGTTCCTGTACAAAAAAGAAAGTCAGTTAACGCCTCAATGATCTCAAAATGGAGAAGGAGTGTGAAATGTAGCCTCACTCGTAATTTGCTGAAAGTTGCTTTTGTCCAGGCTGACCGCACCAAAGGGTCAGCCGTACCACAGCTCATGAATAATTTGGGAAGTTTCAGCTCATTTTTCTTAGTATCCATTGTGTCATCCTCGATCATCGTGGTGAATGAATCCCCTTTTTCTTCCCCTGGAATTCCATGCTGGAGTGGGGAAGAAATAGATATCTGAGGTTTTCCAGAACTTCTTGCCTTTTTCAATCCTTCTGTGTGGTTCTTGTCCATTGCGACATTGTTCATCGACTTCAAATTCTGTTTTTGATGAACAAATCAGTTAGTCTACTATTTAGTGGAAATTACTAAAAACATTATTCTTTTAAAGATTCATGGATAAAAAACACGGGATTTCCTTTGTTATTGAATTTATAGTGAATGAAGGACCTCACATCATAAACTTTTGATTCTGGAGGAAGGAAAGAGGAGAGGACAAAACATCCAGCAACTTCTGGATGGAGGCGATATGCCAAATGTAGTGCCATGCTCCCACCCAATGAAAATCCACCCACCACTACCTTTGACAATGGAATCTGGACATGTGGCAGAGATGAGAGGTCATAGGTGAGTCCATTAATGACATTATCATTTGATTCATATTCAATTTCAACTCACTCCTTTCATTAGTGTCTCCTCCTTGATGAGGTCCGCTAGGGAAGTGGCTGTCTTGTCTATTGAATGGATATCTTCTGGCATCTCAGGAGAAAGTTTCAGCCGATTGTGCCACACAGCAGCTATCTAACAAGAATACTAAGTTTTCGGAATCAAATTTGGAATTTTGTGTGTGGATTTCGGGATATTTTACACTAGTGGGACATACTTTTCCGTCGAAAAGATCATAAGGACGGGATGGGGCTGTTGGATACAAAATTTTGTGATTTTTGAACATAAAGTCACGATCAAGAATCCTGTGAAGCCAACTTTTCAACCCGGGTCCAGTGTCACCTACATAAAAAGATTTTTGTCCCATTTCAACCCTACAACACATGTTCAGTCATATTGTACTAGAAAATCAGTCACTTTTCTTACTCGTTCCATGAAGGAACCACACCGCCCCTCCTTTCCCTGGATTGTATGACTGTGTCACAGCCAGTTGTTTCCCCAGTGCACCAAACTTCATTTTTATTCTAAAAATTTTATTCCTGATTTGGTGTGAACAATTATTAATATATTCTACTGCATCTTGACGAATAATTACTGTACAAATTGTAAATTTTGTGTCCAAATTCCCAATGGAAGTTCCTATTTGAGAACGTCATGTTTACTATTGAAATGTCATTGTTGCTCAAAGAAAAAATTAATTTCATTGTTGAGAAAAAATAATTACTTTAATTTTCTAACAGCATGACAATCCCTGACAACCATAATTTAATGTGAATTTAATCAAATAAGCGTATTTATTTCTTAATTTATGCTTTGAACTGCGAGGGAGACAATTTTTGTCTCAAGTTGGCCGTACCATGTTTAGAAAAGTGTAAAATGGACATTTTCTATTTTTTTAATTTCATTCTTTATTACAACATTTATTTCAGTATAACCATTCAATGTACAATTATCATTTAACCAACATTCTATTGTATAATTTTGTAAATCTTATCGTCTTAAGGGCACATGAAATTTTTCTTGTAAATTTAAAATTGTCGGATTATTTAATTTAGATTCTAATTAATCCTGTTTTTCACTTAAAATTTGGAACATGCTTAAATTATTTATTTATGAAGTGATTTCCTCGTCTTCACTATAATTTCAAAAACTGTTTTTCACAAATTCTCCGAATTTATCTCATAGGACAGTAACATTTAATTTCTGAATAATATTGTTTAAACTAACCCACATTTCCCATCGTTTCAAATTACTTGTTGTAATTATTGGAGAACAGTTATTGTTAACTTACAAGTTGGTTTAAGATATGTTGTTACACAATACTTAAATGTATAAATAGGTAGTAATAATATTTTAAGTACTTTATTAGTAATTATTCTCAATTTGTTAATAATACTTACACGTATGTACAGCATGCGTACATTAAATAGAGTCCCAGTCAGTAATAATTTATTTTTTTTTTGGAAAACTCATCATTTTTTTTGACACATTATTTAGTATGTACTGCACAATCTCGGCAAAAACACTGGAGAAAAACACTACCAGAGTGGTTATAATAATTTCCAATTTAGTAACATTAGCTTACAGTCTACAAACCATGTAAAGTAATCTAATTTTACATACATATTTTTATATTACAAAGTACAATCTTCATTTTCTTCCTTCACACACTATATCGTAACAAATTATTCACATTTTACCCTTTCAATCCAGTTTAACATGTTTAGTCACACACACATTAATTTTATTTTTGAAATTGTGAATACTGTAAGTTAATTAATACAAAGAGAGAGAGATAAAGTGCTTCAAGTACGTATTGTAATTGTTAAGTAATTCTCGTATAGACTAACATCATTCACACACCAATACTAGTATTATTAATCTACAAAATTTAATATTGTGTAAAGCTAATTTTTAACTATAAATCTTATATAGTTAAGATAAATGGTGTGGGAAATTTTATGTGAATGTAGACATGAGATCAAAATAAATCTCAACCGAAGTTGAGATTTATGTCTTTGCCTATAAACCCTTTTTGACTAGATTTCCACTCTTCAAGTCCAACGCCGTTTTAATTAAAAAACGGTGTTAATCATTTCTTGTAATTTTACAGGCTTTAACTTACATACCTTTGACTTCATATCTACAAGGAAAAACTCATCGTATACAAACGAATCCTTTTGTTATTTTTGATGAAAAAAATTACAAATCATAATATTTTCATCATACATAATTTTTAAGAAAATTTTTTAACATGTGTGTATTACAAATATATGCAAATGAATATTATTACCAAGTGTAGTGTCTTGCCATTACTTAGGATGTAGGAGCTGACAATTTATTATCAACTAATTAAAACTTTTTGCATTTTATTTGGTCACTGCAAATACAAGTATTATGTTGACTATCATAAATACGTACTATTTACCAGTTTTCCCTATCGTAATCGTAATCGATCAACTTGACTCCCTTTGTTTTGACTATGCTGAAATTTAAGATTTTCCTTTTACAAGAAAATCCTACAAATTTCCACAAAATTTTGACTTGAACTGGGTGCACTTATGTTTTTCATAATTATGATTATGAGTTTGCCTACACCTAATAATATTGCTCCTACACACATACACACTTTGTCTATTCCCTACTTACAAAATATTACAACATGAGCATACCTGAACTGGAAAACTGAAAAATGACCTGAAAAAAACAGTATTTTCATCAACTGACACACTCTCTCGAAACCTGAAATGAAAAGATTACAAAAAGACAAAGACGCACAATTATGAGCTATTAATGGATGAAAACTCTGAAAATATGAACACTGGAAAATGAAACAACCACTGGAAACCCTGAGGATGGAAATTGGCATGTCTAGTTCTACCCAAAAAGAACTGACAAGACGAAGACAGAACGACACACAAAAAAATTGACTCGACAACCCCTCAAAAGACATTTTAATAATAATTAATGCCCTTCAAAAATTAACTATTAAACTATGCTATGCATGACAAGGATGTACTCACTTAAACTAAATTGCATTGCAAATTTACAAGGATATACAAATTCAAAGTGAAAGTAGGAGAAAGTTGGTCAGTTTTTTTTCTTTCTCTAGAATAAAGAAAATATGAAAATCCTTTTCTCCTACTTTCACCCCCCATTTAATTTGTATATCTTTGATATTGCTTCTCCCTCCCTACCTATTAAAATAATTAAATTAAACCTACTTGGAAAATTATGTTGTATTGCACGACGGTCTGAGACGACAAACTAGAATTAAGAATTAAATAAGAGTCCACAAAAAAATTGACTGACTATATGATTTGGCATCGAATGCACATGATTGTAACAAAACATGGATAATTTACAAAAAATACCTTATTACCTACGTGTTAAAGTTTATACTTAATCTAAATTATAAAACAAGGGAAATACACCTTGTTTCCTTTCCTCAAAAGAAATGTGGACACACCGGACACTTTGAGAGAGACAAAAGTTTTCTTTTTTCTTCTTTTCAGAGAAACAAAAAAATCTCCTCTTTCATCGTGGACCTTTTTTTCCATCAAAATCTGTTTATTATAGCACATACCCGGTACTGTTTGGCTAATAAACTGGTGTATATTAAAGCCATTTTATGACATGAATAAACTCAAATCCCTAAAATTAAACTTTAACTGACTTAGTTAAACACTTCTTAGACACTACTTAGAAGTAAAGGCCCTGCCGAAAATTATTACTTACATGTCTATCATTAACTAAGACTAGAAATTAGTGAAGCGACAACGCTGACTACTTTACACAAGTAAAAGACTAGTGTATACGTAATTAGTTGGGTGACTACTTGACCAAAAGTCAGTTACACATTCATCCTTACACTCAAATAAGTCGGTAATTACCTAATGTAGTAACTCACTATCTACTAGATAAATCGTACATTAGATTAACCGGTAAACTCACAATTTATCCTACCCGACTGTTCAAATATGTTGGGACAATTGGAGGGGTAAATTGGAGGGGTTTGAGGTAGTGGTGGGTATTGTTGAACCACAATTAAGCTGAGCAAGTCGGAGTGCAGACTGGATCTGAAGTGACTGACTTGTTGTGGAATTATCCAGTGTCAAATTATGATTTTGACTGATATGACTAGCCAACCCATGGATTTCTGTGAAGACTGTCGGACAAAAAGCACATGGGAAAAGTTGTGGTTTGACTTTCAACAATAAATTATTATTATTATTGTGTTGATTCCCATTCGTGTCAAAATGATGTCTTGTCTTGGGACTCTGACTACTGTTACTACTATTATTATTGTTGTTGTTATTATTATTGTTGTAGGATTGGTAGAAAGAGTCCTCATCCGAATCTCTCTTCATACTGTGATGATGTTCAGTTGTAGAAGAGGTCGTGGACAAGGGTGAAAGGGGAGACATTAGTCGGGGAGAGTGGGTCATCCCGGGTGACAACAGACTGCGATGATTGTTGTGACTGTTACTACTATTCACATTTGTCCGGTGTGGACTGATGGCTGCGGATGAGGTTGATGTAGACTCGGATGAATCTCGAGATGACCGAGGAGGAGTTGTGGACCCTCCTCCTCCACCCACTACACCCGTTAAATGACTGGATAAGTGAGTTTGGAGTAATTTGGGATGACTGAATGTCCGTCGACAAATTAGACAGGTAGACTCGGAACTCCCGGAACTCGGACTCAGATTACTCCCCATCAATTTGGCAATGAGAGAGTCAGGAGAGATTAGACCGCCTGTCAGGGAAAGTGAGAAAAAGGGGGAAAATAAGCAAATGATGGAAATAATTGTTGTTAGACTCAACTATAGTTAAAATGGATGAATAAAATTACCGGAGGCAGCCGTGACCAAGTCCATGGGATGCTCTTGATTGTTATTATTTTTGTCTTCTGGAAAAGAACTTTCAGAGGAAGCCTCAGATGAAGCAGTAACTTTGGAAGGAGTCCATGTTTTGGATGTTGATGGACTTGCTTTACTGCTAGCACCATTTCTTCCACCTTTCTTCTCTCCCTTTTTACTTCCCTGGTTTTGGTTCCGGGGTCGATGCCATCTTCGGTGAGAGGCTAAATTGGCTGGACAACTGAAGACCTGAACCGCCACAAAAGAAAAATTAAATACAAATTTATAGAAAATTATAAAGAGAGAAGGGAAAGTTGGGAAAGTTTTTTTTCAGAAATCTTTAAAAACTTTCTCCACAGTCCTTTTGAGTTTACATCGTACTAAATAGACTACCTTATCACACTCTGGACATCGGTACTCAACGTGAACAATACAAGCACACCTATGACGAGCCAATCCAAAAGCATCTTCATATTCTTCCAAACATAATCGACATAGGTAAGCACCAATCTTGTTCTCAATCCGAGCCAGTTCTTCCCGAGCCTCATCCGTCACCTCCACCGTATTAAATTCCGGGTCAATATCACCTCGCCGAGTTACCTACATTGTTAATCATCAACATTTATTCCATAACCACACACAATTTGTGTACACAAATGAGAAAGAGAGAAGGAGAGACGGTGGGTGGGAGAAAGCAACATATTTATCATAATGACAATTATGCGACCTTCAATTGAACATAAAAAGGAAAAAAAAGGATAATAATAATATTATTATCTAGAGTAGTAGTAGGTAATCATATAATGAATTCAGATGTTACAAAAATTCTACAAATAATAGCAGAGAGATGATCTGAATATTCATGAGAATGTTGAAAGGCATAGGAATAAAATAGTAGTAGTAGTAAAAATGTATTTACTTGTATCCCAACAGCCGTTTCCTCATACTTTTCATCTTTATTATTATTTTGGAGGAGGAGGGAGTCTCTCACAGCCACAATGTCACGAATAATCGTCCCAGACACGGGAGAGGATTTATCCTCATCGAATTGTAAACGACGCACTGCCTTTGTCTTCTTCAATGATGATCTCTGGGTCTTTTTCGTGGAGGTGGATGTTGTACTAGTCGATTCAGGAGTATTCCCTTGAGCCACCTGTTATGATCACACAATCAAATAATGAAGGATTGCAATTAGGCTTTCATTGTCTGTGTTCCTCAAAATCCTTGAGTCCTTGAATTGATCATTTTTTGTATATCAATAATAATTCAGAACTGCCTCAACACCCACAAATAATTCTACAGCAAAGAAAAGGAATGGAAAATGATAGACTCACCTCAAGCTTGTCAGATTTGAGGAGGGACAACTTTCTCTGACTCTGACTTTTAGGATGCTCCGGAGTTGTTTCATGGAGTGGGCGCTTGCGGGATGCCGACACATTTCCCTCCGAATTACTATACTTGGAGGCAGAGGAGGAATGAATTGGATTCGGACTAGTCATCGTTCTCACTGGAGGAGTAGGATGTGATTGTTGAGAATGATGGTTGTGACCACTCTTGATGGACAAATCCAAACATGTTTCCGGACTGGGTGGTCTTGAATTTGGACTGCTGGTTGGGAGAGATGCAGTCTCGGATTCCGGAACACTCCCTCTCCCACTCCCACCACTCGTACTACTATGATGATGATTGTTGTTACCACTCATACAAATACTGTATGGAGGAGAGTGGAGGAGTTGTTGCATTTTGAGGAGGGTTAAATCCTGGATTGATGTGGGGTAACCTGTGTAGTAGTCTTTCACCGATTTCGGTGAGACGGGAGAGAAAGCAGAATTCTTTTTGGGTGAATGGTGAAGACTTCCACCAGGACTGCCCGTGGTTGTGAGGGCGAGTGGGACAGACTGGATTGGGGACAGAGGTGACTGAAGGTGTGGATGACCATGATTGAAGGACACTGCAGCTGCTGCTGAGGATTGTTTCCACATTTTGGCCCAATGGTAAAGAGCAGAGTGGATTGGTGGACTTGTCATCCCAAGGGCTGCGATGGAATTCAAGTCGGACAAGTACAGGGATCGACTGGTGTTGTGACAGGAGGGGGAGGAGAGGAACATGTCCGCTGTGGACAATTTCTCCATCATTAAAAAATTCCTGTCTCGATTCTGTTCTTATTTTTCAAATTGAGAGAATTTTTTAAAGTCCTTTCTTCTCTCTGTCGAATTTTATTGTCTCTCCCTTTTGCAAGGGCTTTGTCTCCGGGATAGAATACACAAAACGACTGACACACGTCTTCGAACTGTGTCAATGTTTCAGAGTTAGTAATAAAACGATCAAGTTTTGTGTGTGTCACAATTCCCACTAAACTCACACTAGGATTTATGTGGAGGACTGAATGTAATTATTTTTTGTTAATTGTGTCCCTCACACACTCCTAAACTGTAACTCAAATATTGTCTTTCTCTCTCTCTCTCTCTCTCTCTCTACAAATTATGTTTTGCTGACCCTTTTTTTGACTGTGAGCAGGATTCTTTGTATTCTCAAATTTACTGCTGGCTGCTGGATGAATCATCTGGGATAAGAAGAAGTAATGTACTAAAAACACGGCACAATCTCTTTTTTTTCTCTTGTTGTACACAAGGACCCTTGTTGATCTTTTGGTGGGGTGGGCTGTTGTTGATTGCAGGTACACACACGTACACAGTTGAATATGGTCGTATGAGGTGATGATAATGATAATGTTGTGACGTTAGTTGAGGTATTGAAGAATCTCAATAATAATAAACTACCTCAAGTAACATGTAAGTTGGTGAGATGGTAAGGAATTACTTTGGGTAAATGTTTTAACAGTCACAAATAATGATGATACGATACAGTTGACTTGTGTGTGTGTGTGTGTACAACCCTCAAACGATGATGATGACTGGGGGTTGTGAGGAAGGGGATTCGTTTCTCCCTGACGGGTTTTGTTCTGTTCAGTCAGGACTCCGTCCCGTGGAATTAGAATTTTGGAAAGTGAGAGCAGAGGAGGAGGATTTTGACTCTGGCACCGTCCTCCTGTACAGGTGAATCATTTTCTCTATTCTGTACACGGTTTGTAGGGGTTGTTGGTGGTGGTGGAAACGTATTTTTTGTTCTGTCTCAATATTTCCTCGGTTCCCCCACGTCTGAAGTGTGTCGGGGTGTGTTTGTGTGTGTGTGTGTGTTGCACCGGGGTTATTTTCTTTCCCGAGCTTGGAGCAGGTAGTCAAAATTGTGCCTGTGTGTGTGTGTACACGACAGAGAGTACTCGTAGAGAAGGGGAGAGGAATTGTAGAATTTTACTTTGGGGTCGATGTGTCAAGCTATGCTCGAAAAGACTCTCATGCAATTCTTGGATAGAGAAACCCTCCCCCCTGTGTACTTATGTACTACTAGGATTTTTGACTAGACTTATTTTATTATGTACTACCCTATACACTAGTGTATGTGTGTGTATTATTGAATAGAATCTCACTTAGTCGTCGGCACAATCCGTATTACAATGTGAATGGGTACCTGATGCCTTTAAAGACAGAGAGGAGGTAGGTATGATTCATTCTTTGAATGGTATTAAGAATACATGTTCTCTCTCTCTCCACACACTCACTCCTTTCCACCTTTTTTGTTGTATGTCATGCCGATACTACAACACAGAGCAACACTCGACGTGTGTGTGTGTGGGGTGGAAATTTTACTATCCTCTCTTCATGAGTACAAGTTGGGTCCCTTGTCTGTATGTATTAATCTGACTATTAAGATGACTAGGAGTGTGTTTACCTTGTGTGTGTGTGTGACTGTCTGGTGTGTCTGGTGTGTGTGTTCTTTTTTACACTTGACTCCCTCGCTTTATTCAAGCTAGAGTAAAAAGATGATGACTAACCCTTGACTAGATCGATCTCCCTTCCAATGACTAACTTGTGTGTGTGTGTGTTGACTACCATTGACTAAATTAAGCTGGACTAGAGTTATTCTTCTCTTCCTTCTCTTTACTTGAGGACTAGATTAGATAAGACAAGAATCTACACGCATAAATCTAAATGTAAAAATATTCGGATGACTAATGCGGGGGGTACCCAGACTAGGACTTCCTCCCACCTTTTTTTCGAGTGGAGTGGAGGTCGTTGTGTAATCAGACTAGAATCATAATTAATGGGAATGACCAGTTGGAATGTGACTACGTTTTTTTGACTAACGTTCAGTAGACTAGATTACTAAAGTGTGACTGTGGTAATGACTAGTGTAGTGACTATGGATAAGGCTTATTGCAAATTTGTGTTGACTATTTTTTGTGGTTGTAATTTGACTATTGTAATGACTAGGGATTCGTGTAAGGAATGACTAGGAATTGACTATTAAAATTAGACTAGGTGTTTTGGGAGGGGGATATAATTAACTAATTAAATTTTATGACTTAACAGACTTGAATTGTATGTGTGTGTGACTGTGTATTTTGAAATCTGACCAGGAGAGTTAATTAGACCAGATGAGAAAATTGACTAATTACTTTTTTACTTGACTTTTGATGACTAGATTTTCCTCCTCAAAATTCAGACTAGGACGTTGACTATGAAGATGAAGGGAAATTTGACTTTTTCTTCTTCTTTTTCAACGTTGACTATGAAGGTTGACCAGAATTTTTTGCTGCTGCTGTACAGTATTAATTGACTGAGGTGACTTGAGGAGGACTTGTTTTTTTTTTGACTTGAGAGTTGACTATGTCTTGTTAACAATGACTACGAGTCGACTGACTTGACTTTTTTCTGAAGGCTCTTTAAGGACTAGTCTTTTTATCAGAGAGAGAGAGAATCTTGACTCACACAGTTATTCTTATCTACACACACACCACCAAAACACACTTAAGGGTCTCAGGGTACCACAACGTACATCAAGTTTTTGTCTTGTCTAGATTATGACTAGGATGACTCAGAAAGTGCATGACACTGAATTACCCTGCTTTATCTAAAAATGATGACTAGCCTTTACACAGACTAATTTTTATTATGTAGACTATTAATTCCTATCATAATTCTATAAGCTAATTTGTACTTTCACAGGTAAATGTTCACTCTAAAACTATGTACGTATGTTTAAGTTTGTCCCTACAATTGTTTTTTTACTTGTTGAAGTATTTTCTTCTTGAATTAGTATTTCTTAATTCTTCTATGTTGATTGCACTTTTATGTAAATTGATTGCACTGAAATATATTCTTTTCTTGGAGTCGTAACTTTGTCGTCAGATGTTTTCACTGTTTGTACATTAGTAGGTAAGGGTTGAAGGGTAAGTTGAGAAGAGTAGAAGAAGTAGTTAGGATACTGGAGAGAGGAAGGGGGATGTGAACGTGAGCAGAGTTCAGGTATGACTAGTTCTATACAGCCCAGTTTCGGAACCTTTAACTTTTCCTTTCGGGTGGTGGATTCACAGATAGAAGGGAGAGAGGGTCGGGGTTGGGAAAATAGACGAGAGCAATGCTATGAGAAGAGAGGAGATTTTTGGGATTGCTGGGATAGAGAGTTGCGTGGGTTTTTGAGCGCGTGTGAGGAACGTGGGGCCAGCCCTACTGGAGTCACCCAATCTCCTGTGACATCCACCGGAGAGACGGGCCACGGGTGGGACCCTCTCACTCTCCATTCAGATTCCATTGGCTTCTTCCCCGTCGAACCTCAGGCCAGATATTTATAACTATACATTCTATAGCTCTTTCTCTCTCTCTCTCTCTCTCTCTCTATCCTTCGTCTCTCTTCACGGAAAAAGGAAAAAGAGTCCCTTAATAAATTACCAAATTCTTATCCTTAGTCTTAAATTGGAATTTGGAATGTCAGGAGGAAACGCCGCATTCTGCACAACAATCAAAGTTCCTTCTCTCCCCGTATCACACCCACACGTACATTGCTAGTTGTGTGTGTGTAGTTTATTCTGTATGAAGAATATTGACTTTTTGATGACAAAATTCCTCCTTTCCCTTCTCTCCCTCCTAAATAAAGTTCTAGTCTCATTTCTCCATGCATTCTATATGTAGTATGCATTTAATCGTGGGGGGAACAGTTTTTCAATTATTTTCTCTCTCTCTCTCTCTCTCTGAGTGGATTACGTCAGATTCACTTTTTCGAGAATGATGTCATTTTTGTCGGTGTAAAAAATTGAGAGGATGATGAATCCACAGCTGCTGGAATATTTATAAAATTCTTTTTGTGGGGAAAAGAAAAGATGAGATTCTGATAGATAGGATGAGATAGACAAAGTTGTTGTTATTCCTCATCCATTATTGTTGTGTGTGTGGAAGTAGAGGCTGTAATGTTGGAGTATGAGTAATCCTCATTGTGAAGGCATGAAGGATAAAAGTCAAGCCCTGGAACACACTGTACTCTCTCTCTCTGACATAAAGACCAAAAGACTATACAAATAATATTGATGAATCAACGGTCTATTACATCCTCGATCGTTGGCAATGTAAACAGAAGAATGACTGTGTGTGTGTGACTGAATAACGATGGATATTCAAATGGAGAAACATGGCGGAGGAGGAGGAGGGGAACAATTGAAATGTGTTCTGTTTTGGTCCAGTCTCCTTAGAGATAATAACGGTCAACCGGGAGGATGGAGGAATTTTCTCCGTTAAAAAATCGATCAGATTTTCCCCTTTTTTTATCTCTCTCTCTCCCTCTCTCCATCGTCCCTTGTACATATATAAAATCCAGTACATTTGTTCTATTTACCTCTCTCTCCCTCCCTCCACTCTCTCTCTCTGTTCATGACAATGACAATGAAAATGTACATGCTTAAAAGCTTTTCATTTTCGTTTATTTTATTATTGTTTGTACTGCATCTGTACAGATGTGTGTGTGTGTGTGTGTAGGATGCCCCACTGGCTCAGCATTAAGATGACATTTAGCTGTCGTATCTGGGTTATACAACATAAAAATATAGAAAATGAAAATGATAACGTCTGTCTGTTTTTTTCTCTGCTTGTTTGTCGACGCATCACATCCACATTCAAACACACACACACACAAATTGTGTGACTGGAGGACTACATCATCTAAGTACACACACATTCTCTCTCTCGTAAATTATAATATATTATTACAACTGCAGGGAAGTGTGTGTATGCGTGAGGCGCGTAGGTTGAGTGTATTTTGCAGACATTGTCGAAATCCCTCCACTCATTAATCAACAGTGCAGTGTAGTGAAGTGTGTGTGGTATGTAGGCAATTCATTACAATTCCATTGAAATATTTATCAGTCGAGGAGACGGAGGAGGAGGAAAAGGTTTCACACTCGCTCCAGAGAGTTCCAGTAAATATGGGGAAAGCAGACATTCAGATGCAACTCCATCCCTACGCAACTTGACATTGCACTAGACTTCATTATCATCAAATTGCAATTATCCTCATTAACGCAGGAATCCACCCCATCCCGCACAACGCACTTTGCGATCATGATGGATATTTTGATGAATTTTTTTAAAAATTTGGTCCGCACATGTATCATCCGTCGAATAAAAAGGGAAATGTTTTTCTTCAACCATGTAGCCGTAAAGGACGAGTACCTTGCATAGAATGTTATACAACCAAAATTTGGTTACCAAATCATAGGATAACTAGGGCATGAAGACAACAAAGGAGCATCCCAGTACAGATCATCTGGTCAATTGTGTTTTTGTGGATGACGTGTGGTCTTGGCTCAACCAAATCTGTACAACTCTCTTCAAGAGGAACAAAACAGACAGACTCAAATTTCCCTGCCAACCTCTCATACCATGATCGGTCTTTAAAACCTTAACAAAAAAAGATGAGGAATCATAATAATGAAAGAAGAATAGGAGAATGTATTGACTCATCAACGTCAAGTTGAAAACAGTTTAGAAATTATTCTCTCCTGGCACACTCCCTTCCCAACGCCCGAGCAAGTAAACACACACGCTTATTACCCGATCAAATTACTCTTCACCGCATCTTGTACACATTTAATTGGGAATGAACACTTTTCCAATTACTGAATAGCACAGCTCAGTGCATTCCTCAGGTATTAACTTGATAGTCTGAAATTTCTTGAGAAAGGTTTCAAAAAATCCAAATTTTATAATCCGTGATTGTATTGTTAGATGTTGAAAAAATTTGTTGACCACAGGGCAAAGGATTAGTTTGACACCGTCCAGGAATGAAAAAAATGAAAGCTGCACACAAGAGTAGTCAATATTCATGATGATGTGGCACGTGCCTCATCTTTTCGTCTCTCTCTCCAGCATTTACGTTGATGGTCATAATGGGACGAGCAGGGAGAAGAAAGATGAGGATGATTTGAAAAATAAATGAAAAAAATGATCAGTAAAAGCATTATTATGATTAGGATATTGTGCACATGAGAGGTAATACGTGTTATCTTCTAATATCCTCTGCCTCTTATGTACAATGAAGACAAGGATCCATACCTACAATACATTGGCCCACTGCTTGTCTCTCTCTCCCTACGTGTGTGTGTATTGTTGTAAATAATTATCTGGTTAGCAGATGCCGGAGCATATCACTACACAATATTATTCCTATATTACACACACACAGTTGAGTTTGGTCCAGAGAGAGAGAGAGGAAGAGGGAGAGAAGGGGGTGGCATGTACAATTATACAGCTTCCCGAATTTCAGCAGCTGCAGCTGACTCTGTAGCCTGGACCACAAAGAACAATGTTCCAGTCAAATAAGTCTCTCTCATCCCCACATCATATTCAACCATACATTCTTCCATCTACCTTACACTCACACTTTGTGTGTGTGTGTGTGTGGGGTTATCACACATATTTTAACCTGTACATTACATCCACTCTTTATTTCCCTAACTTGGACTTGACTTTCCTATGGCCTCTTCATTCATTTACACACACGCATTGTACAGGGTCTACAATACATGTATACATGGCTTAAAAAATTACATTCTAAAATAAATTTTAATATTACTTCACCTCTCTCCACACACACACACACACACACATTTTAATGCGGGGTTTGTTCCTTAACGCAAGAGAGAGAGAATTTTTTATTGTGACCTTATGTGTTCTCCCCGCATTCTCTCTCCCTCCAAATGTACGGGCCTTAATGTTAATGGCGAAGCATTGAGCGTGATGTACAATGTGGTGTAGTGTAGTAAACGTGTATGAAGCACACAAACACACACACACACTGAATCATCATTACATTTCCGTAAATTGCAATCCAATCTCCTCATTGTTTTTCCCCTCATCCAGTCAGACTCCACCATCTAAAAATGTTGAGTAGAGTACATCACAGCCCATGATTACCTGTGTGTGTGGAGTGCAGACAAACACACAGACGATGCAGGTCGGAGAGACGGAGAGGAACATTTTTTTAATGGCTACTATTCCTCCTCCTTCTCTTCTCTCTCTTCTTCTTCTCCTGTCTACTTCATTATGGGGTTGTGAGGTGAGTAACTGGCACGCTAAATAATTAATAAAGAACCATGGCTCAATGTACAGAGAGAGAGAGAGAGAGAGAGAGAGAGAAGAGGGTATTTCATAGGACGTGGGAGATACAAAGAGATGAGCATCCTCATCCTGTCTCTCTGCCCGGCCCGGACAAAAACGTGGACACAAAACGGGGAGGGAGAGAAGACGAGTGGAGCTCTCTCTCTCTTTATTCATTCTCATGCCCATCTGCCACCAAAAATAGATTCTCAATAAATAAAATCTCATGACTGCTCATACCCATGATATGTACTCTTGTGTTGGTTCTCATCCTCCCTTCCTGTCCCTCTCCCCTTGTTTTGAACCTAATGAACATGACGAAAACTATTCTCTCTCTCACATACATCACCCTCTCCATCAATTCTATTAAAATGGGGTTTATGTGGAGGAGGAAGAATACACATTTGTGCTGTATGGTTTCCCCCGCAGAAGGACAATGACATGACGTGTGGTTTGGTTAAAAATGAAATTCCCTCACATCACATCTCATTCCATTGTCATGGATGAAATGAATGAATCTAGAACTTCCTTTATTATGTTTTTTAAACAGACATAGAGACAGACACAGAGAAATGAGGGGGACTTCATCGTGTGAAGATTCTCTAAAAATCCCCGTCTCAATTTCCTACTCCCCGCACCGCAACACTCGAAAATATGGACCAAAATTTTGACCCTGTCATGTGTTGTGTTGTGTGTGAGGGATTGCATGTTCGCGTCAGTTGCACGCATGAAATTTAGTTAAGCAATGGTGAAAATAGTACCTCTCCCCCTCTGTATCAGGATTTTCATCGTTCATCGTGAAATATGCTTTCTTTGTCCCTGTCATGTGTGTCCAGGGAGAGGGGAAGAGAGCGGGTGAGAAAAATTCATTTTTTTGTTAATATTTGATCATTAAATTTTTTGTGGCGCTGTATAATTCGAATAACTCTCTTCAATTTTATTGTCTCTGTATTGCATATTATGAATGGACGAGAGTAATCATATCAAAAATGTGTTGGCTGGAACAAAAATGGATGTTAAACGACAGCTAGCACTAGTTGGGATGATTGTTGTTATTTGAATAAATTGTAAGGTCGACACGGGAAAGTGTGGACGGGAGGTAAGTGTGGACAGCTGAGTTTTGACGAAGTTATTGATGATTTTTCGATCGGATTTTTTTTGGAGGCTATCAGGCATAATCTCATCATCATTCTGTAAACTTGAAGATTTGCTCAGATGTCTTTATTAACTTGTAATTACATTCGAGTTGTCGAAAAATCCTTTATCATATATTCCACTATCTTATACATAGCTGTCTTTTCCACTAAATTAACACTACTTTCT
>WJFB01001979.1:0-23650 GCA_009870185.1 Pygmarrhopalites habei
ATTGATATGCTGTTACAGGTTTTGGTTCCATGCTTAGAGCAATCGGAGCTCAAATAGAAAAGACAACAAACAGAGACGCATGCCGAGACTTGTCAGGTCGAAGGTTGAGAGATATAAATGAGGAGCAACGTCTAAAGCGATGGTTTGCTAAGCAAGCTGAACGGGAACAGGAAAAGGAGGAACAACGGAAAAAGAAATTAGAAAAACTACGTCAATTCAATGAAGGGCCTCCACTTCCTATTCTAAGTACGTAATACTACTTTTTTATAAAATTATTTCAGTTTTTTCCAATTTTAATTTCCTCTTTCTTGATGTTACAATGCCTACTTTATTTGAATTCTAGATGATCCAGAGTACAATCGCCAGCGTGCCGAAATGGCAGACTCTGTATATGAAGCTGTAGACAAAGGTTAGTTAGTCTGAATATAACTTTCATTTAAATGAACTGCACTACAAAATATATTTGGTGGCCTCAATTGCACTATGTAATAATATTTTAGGATACGAAGCATCAAAAAAGAGTACATCTACAGCAACATCTACAGTAACATCATCATCGGATTCGTCTTCAGATTCAGTTGAGACATCCAAAGTCGAGTCAAAGGAAGTTGTTGCTGCTGCCAGTTCCTCGTCATCTGCGGCGGCTTCGTCTAGTAAACCTACCGAAACAAAGCAACCAAAAAAGAAAATCAAGAAACTAATGTAAGTTTCTTTCACAATATTGTATGGATCTGTTCTGTGATTATTCTTTTAACCAGTGTGTGCTAAATTATTGATCTTTATGTTATTTAGGATGGATGAAGAATTTTCCACGGATAGCAGCAGCGACAGTGATTCTGAATCAGAGCCGGTTGCGAAAAAATCCAAAATGGTGTAATTAAACAGATTTTATATTCCTCTAATAATTAATTTTCTATTGTGTATTCTGTACATACTAAATAGGAATATTTTAAAAATAATTCCACTACTCTGGATTGGAGTTTCTAGAAAATACATGATTTCTAAGATGTTATAATTTTTAAAATTAACTGGCTTATGAGCAAATAAAGCTCAAAATTTTCCTGTTTCTATTTTGTAAAGTGCTTTTGATTATTGTTGTCATTTTCTCTCAGGGTACTTTGACCCCTCATATAATTTTCCAATCGTGAAAATCAAATATTGCAAGTTTTAGTAACGAGAAAATTTGACAGTTTATTTCTCTTTAAACAGGTACAATTGAATATATATTAGTCTTTTTCTGTATAAATCTCTTCATAATGTGTTCTGTCAGTGGTCGGCCGCGTCTGGTAACACTTTGTATGGATTCAGAATGTGATTGGGGTCAAACATTTGTTTTATTTGTTTCATTATACTAACTGCTTCTGTCGACTTTGAGTAAGAAATGCAATTCCGTTTTTTAAATCCCAACCCATGTTCAGCACTGACACTACCTGTAAATTTATTTTTTATAAAAACACCAAATTCAATAATTTTTCATTTTTCTAAAAAAATAGTTTCTGGATTATTGACATTTTTTCCTCAGAAATAGTAATGATACCTTTTTTGTTAGATATCCATTCATAAACATACGGTTCAATTTTTGCCGTCAATTTGGGATTGTATTCTTTTGATGTAATATTTAAATGAATATTTCCATCACCTATTTAAGTTCACAAAGAATTCTGTTTTTAATAAAAGAAGAATATTTCTATTGCATTATTTTTGAGGATTAAAATTTTTACCCAAATGTCCATATCCACAAACACGGAATGCAAGGTCCCCCACTTGTTTCTTCACATCTTGAACGAAATCTTCAAAAGATGTCAGCGGACAGGAAAGATCATATTTGTACACATACTAAAAAATAAATGATTCAAATTACTATTCAAGCTTCTTATGGTTTCAAAAAGTAAATAAGATAGGCTGCTTACTCCGTCTTTCATGAGGGCTTCCGCTATTCTTTCACGTAGTCCCCAAATTGCCTATATAATAAAAACAAAATGTCAAACATTTTTTTTTGTACATGACTAGTGAAAGACATCAAACATTTTGTTACTTGTGAAAGTTTTGACATACCAACATTTGAGCCGAATCTGAAGCTATGGTTCCATCTCCAGCAATTCCTTGACCCATAATTTCCTCGATAAATTTGTCAAGTTTTTCTTGATCGTGAACATCATTTGAACCGGAAGCCTCAATGAGCATGTAGAATGGATAATCTCCAATAGGATTTTTTAATTTCAAATTTTCCAAGACGCTACCAATCGCTGAGGAATCAACGTACTCACAGGAAGACAATATCTCACCCAAATCTTGTTTAGCACACTGGCAACAACAGCAACAACAATTAGTATTTCAATTCAGTGAAAAATAACAAAGTAAATATAGTTACAAGTAGATTGTGTACAGCTTCGACTAGTGTCTCCGAGACACGAAGATCAATTACCTTGAATGTTTCGAGTACACTTTGAAAGCTGTTCATACCTAAATAGACATGATGTAGTTATTAATTTCCTTTGGCGAATAAAATTTAGTTACGAAAAGTTGTAAGTATTTACCTAAAAATGCTAGTTTCACTGAATTTGACTTGACAGGACAATGGATAGCAACTTTAGTGACAACCCCAAGAGTTCCTTCTGAACCAATAAACAAATGTTTCAAATCGTATCCAGTGTTATCCTTTTTCATTAGTCCAAGACAATCTATGATGGTTCCGTTTGCAAGTACCTAATCACAAAGTGACATTTAATTATGACCATTGATGACAGAGACGAATACGAGTAAAGAAACACAAGTAAGGAAAGAAAAGTGATCGTACCGCTTCTAAACCTAGGACAGTTGAATGTAAACTACCATAACGTATAAGCCTTAGACCCCCGGCATTTGTCGACACATTTCCCCCTGTAAGTAAACAAGTAAATGATTAATGACAATTCATTTCAAATGAAATTGTGTAACAGGATAAGAATATTGAATATTTACCAATCTGACAACTCCCTTTAGCACCAAGGTCAAGTGGCATAATAAATCCCCTCTCCGTGAGATATTCATTGAGGTTTTCCAGAATACAACCAGCTTCACAGACGAGAACTCCTAACAAATCATCATTATGTAAAATTCTTGAAGAATTAATTTTTCTTCTAAGGATTCTAAGGATAGAGACGTGTGTGACACGGACCGGTCAATTCATCCAAACTGATAATGTTGTTCATGAGTGATGTGGACAGAATAACTTCGTCAAACACTGGAACTGAACCCCCGACCAAACCAGTATTTCCTCCTTGGGGACATACAGCCAACTTGTTGTCATTACAATGACGTAGAATTGCACTCACTTCTTCTCTGGTTTTTGGTTTTAACAAAATTTTACTGGAACCTTAGGAATTAATTAATTTCCATCTTATTATTAACAATCTACTTTATGAAATGTAAACTTCAATTTGATCTTTACGTTAATGCTTCGTTACCTCTTACCATATGTAGCCAGTCAACATTGTAACCTTTCAAATCCGATTCTTCTGTCAAAATCCGAGTTTTACCAACAATTGATTCAAAGAACTTGACATCCGTTTCACGCACCGTACGATAATCTCCTCTTTGTACCTTGTATCTTTGACTAGTTAATTCCACTTCCCCAGTTGAATATAATCTCCGACAGTTTATTAATCTGTGCCAGGATTGTACACAAACTCGACCTGACCTGACGCACATGTTAGACTTACGAAAAATGAACTTTTGAAATGTGTAGCTTGAGCCAAGTAGATTTCTTTGCAATAGTTTTTACCCGTCTGGAAAAACTTACAGTCAGTCGGCGACATTGGCACTGTCAATTTGATAGACAGACTAACACGACGAATTCATAATCACATTGCATACCCTACTTGACCTTCATCTTGTCACAAGTGTTCAGCACATTAAATAAGCTACTACTATGTAGAATAGCAAGAAGACAGTAGCAATGAATCGTTATTTTCTCCATCATATTTGCATGAATAAGTCAATGTATGAATGTCGTAGAGTGAAACGCATCAATTCATCCCAGTTTGGTCACACGGTGTGACTAAAACTCATAGGTTAAAGTTAACCTTTCAGCTGGTATTTAAAGTTTTTCTTTGTTTGTTTGTGTGGAGCCCCAACTGCCAGTAGTGCAAGAGCAGAGGAACTCCGTGGCCACTGAGGGTAAACCCCCAAATTGGCCAAGGTCCAAAAATCAGATAATCCAGAAACCAGGGCTCGAGAGCCCCGGATACCAGGGATTAAACTGATAAGAACAGATACTACACTTTGATCTTAGCCAAAAGGCCGAGAAGCGATAACCAGAATGATTCCTCGAGTTCCTCTTATGATTCGGAACGTTCCGGCACTCATTTGGCATCGTTTTTTTCAGGGATATTTGACCCTTAACTTACAAAATTTCGAAATTTCAATTATGACACATTTAACTTAAGGATGTCTTCTATCAATCCTTATGTTCACTTCCTTGATCTGATTTACCTACAGCGTTTAATTAATTAACTTAACGAGCGTACTCCATTAGTTAGGTTTGGGACAAAATGCATTGAAACTTTCACTTTTTTCCTCGGTTTTTGACGAAGAATGAAAAAGTTTGCCATTTATGTACTCATAAATGGAGTCCAGTTCCTTTTGTTTCTAACTGAAATGAAGCTGTTGTTGTTGTCAATAAACATTCAAGATAATTGTGATGGAAATTAAAACTGAAATTAAACCAGCCGGTCCCGGAAACATTTCCGAAAATATTTCTCAAAATCCTTTCAAATCAGTCTTATGAAGTGATTGTAATAACATATGTGTACATTTATGGGAATTGTCAACCGATTTAACGATAAATACCAGAGTGAAAGGGAAATAATTAAATGTTCAGTGAAATAAAGACGGAAAATAATTTTTTTGGCGAAAATTCTCATTTTTTCTGCTGTACATAATATCCTTTTTTATTATCCAGTTCTTTCTAGTTTTTTAGGTGAGTAAGTAGCATTTTAATTTCTATTGATTCTATCTAAATATCATAATGTCTTCGGCAATAGAGAAAAAATATAGATCAGATCGGCGTCTGCCACATTGACATTGACATTTTAAATACGTATTCCGAGCGACATACTTAAGTACAACTTCCCAGATCTTAACGGACAAAATTGTGTTGATCTACAGATCTATATCTGTAATCCAAAAGGACTTATTATAACAACAGTTTTGCACCAACAACAACTAATATGTAATATGGGTTCAAAACAAAACAAAAACTATAAAGTGTAGTTCCCTCTTTCCACGGACTAGGTACACAATTTGACTGTTTTCACTCTCACTGGGATTGACCAACATTAAGTTTCACATCTGGATCATCATCCATTGGGTCAGGATTAAATGCATGGTTACAGTAGGAAAATGGATAGCTGACCCCAACTTTTCTCCTGCGATTATTTTGTGAGTTTTGTGGAGTAACGTCGTGTGATTGAGTTGACCCAATAGTAGGGTCAATTCCATCCACTCCTCCTCCAGTACCATTCATATATTTCTCTGGTGCTTCAACATGTTTTAATTTATGATGGACAGTGTCCAGGGCACGGAGGAAATCTGCAAGGGATGTGGTTTCAACTGTCAAGGGGCGAGTTGGTAATGTTCCTCCTTCAGATGACTCTTCAGATATTTTCCTGGGTTGATGTGGTAGATGATGATGGAAACTTTTCCGATTTTCCGACTTTATTTCTTGGAGACGGGGAGAGGACGGATGTGAGCTTCTTGACACATGTCCTCCTTCCGTTTCATTCCGAGAAACCCTCCTGGAATTTGGAGAACTTTCCTTACTGGAAATTTTCCTACAGTTTATTGGAAAAAATATTTTACACATAAACAATTAGTTTAGAAATTAGTTTGAATATTTTCCTCGGAAAATTCCACTCACCTTCTATGTTCAGACTCATTTCGAGAGACTTTTCGAGACGGACCATCCGGAGTACCCGTAGATATTTTTCGGATAACTGTATTAACCCGGTCCATGATCCCTTGTGAGATAGGTTTGTTGTTTGAAGGTTCATCATCGTCATCATCTGCATGGATGACGACTTCCTCAAGGGTACTTGTGAGGGATGTATTTTCAAAATCCTCGTCTGCACTCGTAATGAGGATTTCTTGGTCGGATTCGGTCAACATCCCCAGGGGCCAAGATGAGGGATAAGTAAATTCTTTCAAAACAAAATGACATGGTTATATTAAGTACAAAAATTATGGAAAATATTTTAAATTGGAATATGTGACCAGGTACAGTAGAAATTAAAAACGGAATTGACTGGAGGATGAGTGGAATAGCTGGAAAATGACTGGGGAATCATCGATGCCTAATTTAATTAAACTAAATAAAATATGTATTTCAAAGATTTTCCAAAAATATGTGTGTAGTGTTACTCCTTAATAAAAGTCAATGTATTATTGTATTCCTAAAAATTTAATGTATTTACAAGATAATTGAATCTTAATTTTACAATGCAAGTTTGTACTCAATAGTTCGTATTGGAATAAAAAAATAGTATAAATTGGGGAATGAATGATAAAGACGGGCAATCCCCTATCAATGATAGAGATAGGCAAAATTTCTATTTCCGAGGAAATTACCAGCGTCCAGTAATTTCTTCTTGGTTTGGGGGGTTTTATCATTAGTACAATTATTTTCGTTTGTATTATTCGTGATGCTATAGTCTCCTTCGACATCTTGAAACTCATTCAGTTCATCCACCGCTTGAAGGACGTCATGGACCACATTATGACTCAGGACATCCACCACCTAAAAAACAACATTTTGAAAGATTCACTGAAAATGACTCCAGTAAAACGGCTGAAAATGTATTTGCTGGAGAGAATATGAAATTTTAGTAAAAAGTAAACACTGACCGCTGCCAATAATTCATCGGGGAGGACACAGTGACTCATAGCGTCTTCGAATGTGGTAAACCTGAAATTATCATTCGACATTAATTCCTGTTACTTGGCTAATATATTTTTAAAAACTATAATTGTATCGTTACTTGTCAATGTGATCCAAGTCAGTTTCAGACATGGTTCGGGTGATTTTGTCGGATGTGTCCAGGCGCCGTCCTGGTCTCCGGCCGTTGAAGGGGGTTTGTGGGAGAGAGCGATAATTTCTTTGGAATTGACCCAGACAAGGTTGACTATTTGTACGATCCTTATTAGTATAATACTGTGCGTTATCACCAGTCTCATCCGGGAACACGGGTTTGATCTTCATCATGTACAACTCGTTGACTACTCGCCTCATGTACTCCACATCCTTCGAGAGCTTCTCCTTCGTCGAACGAATAGTATTTAGTCGATTCTCTATCACTATCCGAACTTTTTTGTGTGTCAGTCCTTTCGTGATGAATCCTACAAAATTACGTGATCCATTAATACACTTTTAGATTTAAGAAATTCAAGTAATTGTAAAGAATTCGTATCACTGGGTCATTTTTGGCCAACTATGGTTGCATAGCAGTGACAATAAATTTGTTTTTTCTCTCTCTCTCTACTTTCATCTCAATTTTAAATATGAAATAATAAAAAAGCTCACCTAGAATCATCATTAAGTAGCCCAAACCAAAAAGAATCCAAATTATAATCACAGCCTTGTAGAACCACAGCCAAATGTTGTGTCCGTCCCCCATCCCTTCATTGCAGACACACAAAATAAATTGAAAATATGTATTGTTGAAGAACAACGGATTTGGATTTTTTTTTATATATAGCACTTTTCCAAAAAGTCCTTGCAAAAATACCTGCGACAAAGTCTCCGAAACCAATTGTGGTGAGGGTCACAAAGGCGTAGTACCTGTTTTCATATACATAGCAAAAATTAAATTGATTCACGGAATTAATAATAGGTATATAATATGTGAAATGGAAATTACAGGGAGTCGAGGAAAGGCCAATTTTCAATGATGGTGAAAAGTCCGGCAGGCAAAACGAGGAAGACGACCATGCCGGGGATTAGGTAAAATATGATGTCAAAAATGAGGGTAATTAGTGTAAATTTATTTTCGTAACGTTTCTCCTTGGATTTCTTGTGAACCTTGACCAACTGCAAAATAAATTTCACATTTCACATTCAATCATCAATACTTTTAATTGTTTGACTATCCTTTAATGTGTGTGTGTAGTATACCTTACTACTAAAGTAATCTCCTAATCCTTGTAGGAGTATCCCATTGATGGGGATCCCCACCAGTGCATAAAATATTACAAAAATACGACTCCAGTCCGTACTAGGGGACAAGTGACCATAACCTGAAATTGATCATTTCCTTGTTACACATGAGTACTATGAATTTTACCTTAATTCTCTCTCCTCAAAATAATATGGTTGACCTCACCGATTGTGGTGACGATTGTGAAGGCGAAAAAGACAGAATTGTAGTAATTCCATTTTAAATACTCCGAGTCGGAATGGTCCAAAAAATTTGCTCCTCCACAAGCTTCAGACATTCTATTGAGAACTCCTTCCATCCATCATGAAATATTTTTTTCGCATAAATAATTAAAGGGGGGGGGGGTATTCATCAACTACGTAAAAGTAGAAATGTAAGTTTCAAAAAGTTACCTTCTTTAGCTGCTCTAAGGGCATCCAACACTTCTGCTGATGTACCATTATGATAAAAATCTCGATCCATCCGCAACAAAATTTCTACATAGGACCAATAAAAAATGAAAAATTAAGTTTATTAGTATACACATGTCATGTAATGTACATATTTTCATGGCATATCATCAACACTAAATAGGGTTAGAAATTTTGTTTTTGGTATTAGTTTCCCCAAAGGATAAAAAGTACAATAGTATTTAATGTGAGTAGTATATGGAATTCAACTTCCTTTCCATGTTCCATGCAATGACAATTAGGTATAATAATTGAATTATTTCATTTCACTTTTTCTGTACACTCTCTCACACCAACTTCCATGACTTCCATGCAGCAGGCATAAATAAATAAATTTATTAATAGACAAATTCCGGGGTGACAGAGTAGAGACAAGGTCGTTCCATTCCTCATTCTTTCCATAGTACTTTTTTGAGTTGACATTGATGCTGCGAGAATCTCTGTCTCTCCCTTCTGCATCGGAAACCATTAACGCTGTTATGTAATTAGACTTGTAACTTCATGACTAACTTGAATCTCTACTATACATTACCCAGTTTAGCGTAGGAGTTGCTGAAGAGGGTGAAAGTGATTAAATAATATATTTTTTTTTGTAATATTGGACCCCTCGTGATTAGTCATTAACCATGGCTAATTTAAAAATTTATTCTCTCGTCTTTTCCTTCCGTGATTTTTTAATTATTCTTTGGCAGCATGACATGACGTCTCATTTTATTTTATGATTTAATTACAAGTCTCAATTACGTATCGCTTTCCTTATACCCTCCTTCATCCTTGTGTGTATCTTAACTTAATTACGTTGGCTAGGATCCTTATTTAAATATTCTCCAGTACATGCAGTAGTAAAAAAGTGGAAAGTTTTGACTGAGAGATTGGAGACGGTGTAAACTAAAACGACACTCAATACACAGCCTCCTCCAATCAAATTAAGATCAAGAAGAGCATTCAATAATTTATGTATATTTAATTACAGTTATTCCTTTGTTACAAAAAATACGCGGAAAACTTGTGGAAATGATATTTGAGAGAGACTCAAATTGTGTCTCATTTGACCCAGAGTATCCGGAGGACAGAACTAAAATCAATTCTCTCTCTCTCTATTGTCTGCAGTTAAAAATCTGAGGGTATTAATCAATCACCAATAAATATTGGATTTAATTTATGATCCCCACAACGAAAACTATTCAAGGTTACAACTCATCTTACTTAAATTAAATTAAGAAAACAAAAACACGTCTGCATAATTTCACACCAACTCAAATTAATTCTCTCTCAACATCCCCCTCTAATTTGTACTAGTCCTAGTTTCCCAAATTTAAACCATTTTGTCTCCCCTGAACTGAATATTTCATTCAAAATTAAAATTACATCATGACTCTCGTGCTCCTGCTCTCATTCTGTGAAGAAAAAACATTTCAGAAACAGCTGACATGGACATTGATAAGTTAGTAGAATATGAAAGGACAGCTGTCAATAGAGTAAGGTTGAATCCATTCAAGTTGAGTGGTCGTGTCCCAGTTCCAGACAGTCTCACTTAATTTCTCAAATTAACCACTAATTATTATTTATTCCACTTCTTTTCCTCCTCCTTTAAATGTCACTCAACGAAAAAACACACTTTGCTTCCTCCATGTTCATTATCACAAAAATTAATTCTCAACTCAAGAAGCATTGAACTATGACAGTCAAAATTTAATTGTGATAAAAACGAAAGGAAAAAGGATTTTTTAAAATCAACATTTACGAAAGGGAGTTATTTTACACTTGAATGTGTAGAATTATTGTGCTCTTCTATCTGTATCTATATTCTAAATACAGTAGGTGCTCTTATTGAGAGAGACTCTCATTACAATTTCTAATTCTGATTCCTCACTCACACTAACTATGTACTAGTGAGTATTATCCTGTGTGTAATTTCTAGAGTAGGGAGTATTTAATTAAAAATTAATTATGCAAACAATTACAGAATACAATGTACAATTGTGACTTCAAGTGAATGGAGGAGATGAATACGTTTTGTTACGTGTGTTTTAAGATTTTAACATCTCTCTCTCTCATTGTTGTTGCAGGGAGGAGGAGACAACATTTTGCATGTTAGACGGTGTGTAGTTAAAGCGTAGTTAATGGAAGAACAATAAAAAAGAGGAGAACAGAACGCATCTTTGTGTCTGGGTTAAACATGACCTACGCTCCTCCTTTACTCCTTTTATAATTGTAGACGTCTATACACTGTAATTCACACTAAATCCCTCTATAACAACATCAACAACTAAAAATGTAATTAATTAATTACCCAGTCGTCTACAGCCTCCACACACACAAAATATGAACATCATTTTAATGATGAATCAATCAAGAGAGAAGAGAAAATAGTGATTACTGATTCAAAATATTGATTGACCTGCATAATTACCAGTTAAAACCAGTTCCGAAATTTTATGTTGTACATGAAGTAAGTAGTGAATGAGAGAGAGAGAGATTCTGCTCCTTGACCTTTAACTTTCATTTGGTGGAAAAAAGTGATGGAAGAAAAAAAAGAAAAGAGGGAAGAACATTGTCTGTCTATAGAAAAAATGAAAATGTGTAATAAATTTTGGATAAAGTGAGCATATAAAAATGAACTTTTTTCCAACTTTATGTAATAATTTGTCTCAAATAATGACACACAAAAAAATTTGCGTGGAGAGAGAGAGGGAGGAGTGTATATATAGGGTTGGTGTTGGTAAATAAAATGGCATGAACTATGAAGACACACACACACACGCATGCAAATTGACACAAATGACTTTATTTGAACCTGTTCGTTCGGAACTTGAAGGATTGAATAGGAAAAAGCTACGTATTAATTTACAATGCGTGTAGACTTGTACAGAATGAAGCTTCTACATTATTTTGTATGTGTAGGGATGTAAAATGTTGAAGTACAATAAAAGGATTTTTTGGTATTTGTAACCCTATACATTCTCTGTAATTTGTCTTCCTCCTCCTCCAGTACAAGTTATCTCGAATCCTCAATTCTCAACCAGAAAAATGTTGTGGTCATCCTTAATTTGTATATGCTATTTATTTCGCGAAAAACAGGTTAGTGCATAGTTTGTGTGTGTGGAAAGTGAGTGGAGGACGCAATTCGAGATTAATTTCAAACAAAAAAGAATATTGTAAAATACAATGTACAATGCTAACTATATTGTCCTTTGTGAAATGGACAGACGAACTGTTACTGAATTACAACTCTGTCCAAAATATCAATTGTATGCCACTGCCACACTTTTACTATTCCCTTCTAGGTAAAGCCGAGCCGGCACAGACTTCTATGTTTAATAAAAAAACTTATGGTTACTTTGTTCAAGAACGTTTATTTTTCATTATTATGCAGTTGTGTAAAAAAGGGAATCCTGTGAAATTGTCCCAAATAATTGGAGATTGTACATCAGTATGTATTTGTGGAGGAGACATTCATGGTTGGAAAAATTTGTGTGGATGTGTCGTCGTCTCTTTTGTGACTTTTGACCCCGGAATGAATGTCGGATCTTTATCTACACACACATTACACACATTGAACTGCAACTGTGTGTGATGAATTGATGTTTGACTACAGTATACCTCAATATTTTATATGTAAGTACATTTAGTGGAGAAATGGCTCTTTCGACTTGTATTCTCACAAGTTGAACAATAAGGATTTGACAAAGGCTCCATTGATTTTTGAAACCACTACACAGTAGTAGTAGTTAACAGTCGGTTAACTGTGATATTCTATTAAGTATTCTCTGGTCATCCTCACATTTTCCAGTCACCATAATCACTACTATTGTTCTTCCCAATTTGTCCCTGCCTCCTGGCCATTTTTCAATCCACTCAATCCACTTAACTCATTGTACTTGTGTACTTTTATGGTGGTGTACAACACTCAACAATGAGAGACTCTTGTCCACCATGAAGTCATGTGTCAATTTAGACTGCATTGTTGTAGGTAGTGGTGTGAGCACATAATAATCTGACCAAAAATTATTCCCTCGCTGATTGAGTATACAAAGGGAAGGGAAAAGGAATCCACATTATTTCCATTAAATTGAATTAGTACAACTTAAATTTTAAAATAAACTCAATTAATTGACAAATATCTATTTTGAGTATTTTTATGTGGACATTTCTACGTAGTTCAATTAAAAACATTTTGCAAGGTGTTTGTGCAAACTGAAAAATTTCCAGTGTTTACTATTTTTGAGCCCGGACAAAAGGATTTAGTGATGCCTTTGAAATTGATACATTATTATATGTTGTAGTCAACTTTCTTGAGAAAGTAAATGGGGTTGTTTGTTTGTCAACAGTTTGGGAATGACTATAGAGTACAGTTCATCCCTACATAAATTTAACGGAATATGTTGTCAACTCTCATAAGTATGAACGCATGTCTCCTCATTTATGTAGTTTAGTGACAATTTTGAATTTGTATTAAAGTTTTTACTACGAAATAATAATCAGAGCAGGGCATCGCCATGTCTCTCCATTTTACGATGAGTGATATTTAAAAGCTACTTACTCTTTTAGTGTGTATTCTAATGTAAAACATGGACTGTCAATCTGTACAAGAGTTTTGACTTGAACTTCAACTGAGAAGGACATTTTATAGTTTAGTAGTAGTAGTAGTAAAAGGACACTTACAAGACATAAAATATAGTAAATATAGTAAAATGTACCTCTGGATATGTAGTGAAGATATTGGGTTTGTATGGATTTTATAGTGAAAATTATTTTTCACTTCAGTTTTCCAGAGATAAGAAATGTTGATGTGTGTTTTCATGTTCCGCTTTCAACTTTTTTTAATTTTCCATTACATTTTGTAGTGGGAAGGTCGGCATTTATTCTCTTATTTTTCTTTTTTCCATTTTTCTAATTGTTATTACATGTGTAACCATTTCTGTCAACATTTTGGCGTCACAAATCTCCACCCTCATATGATTCACAGCCTCAATAAAATGCAAAAAATTTTCAATTTCTATATTTAATCAACAACTCTGGAATAATTTTCAATCTGTGACGTCCTCACTGTCTCTCTCTTTCTCTTTAGACTTAGTATCAATTCCAATTAAATGAATATCAATGATTATCTTTGATTTGAGTAAACATATTTATAGATTTCTCAAAGTTGTCGCCATTTTATGACCAATAATGTGGTCAATTTGTTTTTCACTCTTAAAAGCTTAAGTCACATCGTGGACGACGATGACGAGTTGTCACGACCCAAAATCATGATAGAAAATTGGGTAGAAAGAAGATTGAACAATTTTGTTTGTTTACCTTGGACATCTTGCCTTAGAAGAGAAAGTTGTTCTCTGTTCAGGATTTCGCTACGTTGTTCCAAAACCATGAAAATCGTGCCACCGAATAAAAGGTAAATAGTGAAGAATCCACAAAGGAGTGTCCATTGTAGTGGTGTCATATACTCTCGTTGACCTCTGACCCCCTCTTTCTCCTTAATGTATTATGCTAAGAACTGCTACTCCGATTCTCCACGAAAATCCCGGATTCTACTACGACAACAACAACACTAGTGACGGGACAGTTGACCCCCAAACTAGTAAATGGTTGAAATTGACAAAGTACCAACCAAGCTAGTTCATCACTACATTGCATTCTTAGTCTCTCTCTCACAAAAAAATCGATTAAATTTCACAGTTGTCTTCAAATTTTGAAAATGTACACAAACTTCATTCTTTTACTTCGAAAATTATATTTTGAAGACAGTGAATAAAAGACACTCGTTGATTTTTCTTGGAGGAGGAAGGGAAGATGGAACCGGCATTAACAAAACACAATTTTCAAGATTACTACCAATGTAGAGGCACAGTGAAGGAACACATTTAGGGAGATGAAACACAATTAAAATATATCATTGATGGACAAAGTTGAAAGGTACAAGACAAACGAGACTAATTGTGGTTAGATGTTTCAATTAAGAAATGAAATTTAAGAATGTTGTTGTATCAAAGTCTTGACAAGTACTAAGTAAGTTAAGTGTGTTTATAGTGAACAAGTTTTGATGTGTGTGTGTGGGTGCTCTTTGCCAGTCTAACATGCTCAAAGTATTGAGAGGGAAATAATTAAGGAAGGGGAATAAACATACAACCCAACTAACTATACATAGTTAAAAGCTAGTATATATTCATGCAATGCTCTATCCCCCATTCTAATCCTCTATTCAATGTACTCATCCATTTATGTTGAATGAAATGAAAAGGCTACAAATATAAATATCTGGACATTGTCAGTTTTTCCCTTTTTCTGCTAGCAAGTACATACTAACGTTACTACTGACTAGAAGTATCTACGTGAGTGAAATCCCTATCTCATTGGAAAAGTTGTCAAATTACAAAAACAAAAATTAGACAATAAATAAATAAGTGATTCTCCTGAAAGATTTTATTTTGTGGTGTGTAAATAAATTTTAAAAATGTGCATTTTTAAAATTTTTTGGTTGTGATTTTTTTTCATTTGTCACATGAAAGGATTCGTTTGTGCAGGTCATTGCTTGAGTCATTAATTGAGCAGTTGTTTTATACGCGTGTAGGTAAAAAGGGATTTTTTCGGTGATATTTGAGTCAGATGTAACTACATACATAATTTTGATAGGATTTTAGAATAATAATAATATTTTTATCTATTATGTATTATTTACAGTGTTTAAAAGGAGAGATGAAGCAGTGGGATAATCCCCTTTTGACTCCCATTGGCAAAAGTATTTTCCTTCTTTTGTCATATTGAAAGTGAAGGGAAATAAGAATTAACGTTGTACACAATTGAAATTAACAAAATAAATGATAATTATACTTTATTCTCTTGGCTGATTTTCTCAAGTGTATAATGGATAAAGCTACTGCTGTTGGAATTAAAAAAGACTCATTATCGCACTCACTTATGCAACTGATGAACTTCCAGAGCACGTCAATTAGTATATTAATGTATTCAGTTATTTAGAAGTGAAAACAACTTGGGCCAAATATTCCCTATGTAGTGATGTAAGTAAGAGGATTATTCAAGAAAAGGTGTTTTTATTTCGTATTTCTCTGGAATCCCAAAATTTTGTACTGAAAATGCAAAGTGGAAATGTGTTATGAAATTAAGCGCAAAGTCGAGTTGTGAAGAGACAATCATCTTGCGATGATTATCAGAGATTTTTTATTGTAATCTAAACAAGGAAATGTACTTTATATATAATGTTATTATTATTGTTAGGATTCTAAAATAAATCTCATAATGTATATATTGCTGTCTGAAATTAAAACTCTTTGCTATGCAAAGAGTGGGGGCAGATGTACTATGTATCACCATAGGTTATAAAAAACAATATTATAATGAACAATTGTAATAGAAATTCATGCATTTTTTATTTAACAATTCAGCCCCTTCAAGAAATCATAATTGACACACAAATAACAAATTTAAGGTATCACACACATACAGGTACAAACGACACAATTTATGTCACATAAAGTAAACAGGAAGGATTATCCTGTGACACTCAAGGTACACACATCAGTATCAGGTACACACTTTTGCTAGGATTCTTTTGAAAATAAGTACTCTCGTTTAACAAGTATACGATAAAATAATTTGAAAAAATAGATCTTAGCCATTCACCAACCAAAGAAAAGAAAATGAAAGTCGTTCAACGTGCTACTTACTTAAGTACTGTAAAATACAACGGTTCTCTTGAACAAAAGAGTTTTTTTAAAAAAATATCATGAACGATTATTTCAGTGTTATTTCTGAGGAGAATTTAATTGTCGTCGACTTGTGACGAGACTCTCGACTACACTTGGTTCAGCCAATGTTGAAATATCACCCAAATTTTCAATACTATCTCCCACGGCAATTTTCTTCAAAATTCGACGCATTATTTTCCCGGATCTAAAACATAAAGGTGGATACTCTCGTGAGGTCTTGAAGTCATAAATCTGAATTCATGAATTAATTAATTTTGAATTGAAATACGAACCTTGTTTTTGGAAGTCCATCGTTGAACTAGAAAATAATTAAATGAATAAACTCATGACAAAATAATGTCCTCAATTGCTTCAACTTGAAATGACAAATTAACAAGATTTTGTAAAAAGAAAAACCTTACCACAAAATGGTCTGGAATAGCGTAGTGTGCAATTTTAGTCTTGACCAGAGCTCGCAATTCCTTCTCAATTTCTGCCCTGTCCAATTTTTTCCCTTTGTCTTTTAGTACGACGTAAGCAAAAATTCCTTCCCCTTTGATTTCATGAGGAAATCCAACAACGGCCGACTCACTCACAAATTGATGCTTTCCCTAATAACCAAAAGTCAGTAGACAAATATCCAGTCAGTTTAATTATTGATGAAATTTTTAAAGAAAATTCTTTCTCAAATTTTTTATTTTCGTTTACCAGACAGTCCTCGACCTCTGCGGTACCAAGGCGGTGTCCAGTGACATTAATGACATCATCCATCCGACCAGTAATTTTCCAGTAACCCTCAGAACTTCTCGTGGCTCCATCACCTACAAAAAAATGAGACACTTATTTGTCAGACCATTTTGACAAAAGCAAGTTAATGTTTGCAGTACTGTCGTTATTACTCACCAGTGAAATAATAGGGAGGATATTGACTAAAATATGTTTCTTTGAATCTATCTTGAGATTTCCATATTCCACCAGCAAGACCCGGCCAAGGTTTTTCAATGCAGAGTGGTCCTTCTCCTTCCGAATTTGTGTCATGAGCAAATAATGGTTTAAGTCCAAAAAATGGTCTCATTGCCATTGCTAAAAGTTTACCAATGTGGGTTTAACGAAAAAAACAAAAAAAAACTGTCATGAGTTTAATTGCAATGAATGAAAACGTAATAAAAGTGATTTATGGCTCCAAAGGAAGAAGAAATTTTTTCTCAAACCTGGTAAAATTGGGTCATTTGGACCAGAGGGTCTAGGACTCAAGCTTACACCTCCAGTTTCTTAACATAATTCAACAAAAACATGTCCATTAATTGAATTCTTTCAAACATCAAATTAATCAGTACTAATACCAGTTTGCCACCAAGTGTCTACAAGCGGACATCTTTTTTCTCCCACAACTTCATGGTACCATGTCCATGCCTCATGATTTATTGGTTCACCCACAGAGCCCAAAACTCGAAGACTTGAACGGTCATATTCCTTCACCCACTTTGTTCCCGACTTTATCAACAGTCTAACACAAAAAATTGTTCATAATTTTACTCAACTGTTCGGTAGAACTGTTTCATGTACTTACATATGTTGTCACACAAGTAAACATACCGAATTGCAGTTGGAGCACAGTAGAAATGAGTCAATTTCAATCGTTGTACCATTTCCCAGTATCGACCTAACGCTCAAATAATAAATCCCCTTAACACATTGACATTAGATATTTACATGACTTTACATCAATGCAAAGGACTAATTTCATTGTGCCCCAAAGTACACACACACAAGTCGCATCCTTTTAAAGTATTAATCTCTATGACGTGATTACATGTAAACCCCATTCATTTCAAAGTCAAAGTGACTAAAACCTTCGCACAAGCAGCAAAATCAATCATAAAGTATATCCTTCCAATTAAACTTGAGCAAGGAAGATTACACTAAGACAAAATTAAGTCTGTTAAGCATTATGCACAACAACATCAGTTTGAATAAAACGGACCGTGTGTGTGCAATAAAAAAAAGAAAGAGTCTACAAACAGCATTGAAGTTCAAGGTTAGTGGTTGTCATATGATAATAAGAATGGCTACATTGGCTTAATGGTAATAGTAAGTCTAGTAGTAACATGCCAACGCTTAAATTAGAAATATTTTTTATCGAAAGAATTCGAAGGTCTCACCTGGATTTGGATAGACTGGAGTGGATTCAAACAAAAGTGTCGCTCCACCATTTGACAGTGGACCATACAAACTATACCTAAATAGACACATACGAAATATATTAACTACATGACATGTATTTCTAATCAGTAAAATAAGATTATATATACTCTAATCCAGTGTAATCCCAAAATTATATTGTATTCGTGGGAAAATTACGTGTGGCCAGTGATCCATCCAATGTCTGCTACACAGCCGAATCTATCACCGGCATGAAAATCGAATACTTGCTATGAAAGTAATAATAAACTTTTTAGTAAACAAGTTATGAGAACAGTAAAAAGTTTTCAATGATGTAGTTACTCACATTTTGTGTCACATTAGCGTAGAGGAGGTAATTGGCAGAGGTATGAACTAGACCTTTTGGAGTACCTACAGAAATGGTCAAATGTCATGTTATTTTACAGTTTGAATCTCAGTGTAAATTCACCAGAAATTAGGAGTGTAGGGTAATATGTAATCGTACCCGTGCTTCCCGACGTGTATAAAATGAAGAGTGGATCATTACTGCCCATATACTCTATCACATCATTGCTCGTATCAGTCTTGTCTAGATCATGAAGGAATACATCTCGTGGATGTTCCATTTTCACATTATGTTTATTCTGTCCATCCCTAGCGTCAACCAGGACCTTTTTGACGGTTGGACAGATTTTGAGTGCTTCATCCACAACTTTTTTAAGGATTAATGTTTTCCCACCTCGTACAGCCACGTCTGCAGTGACAACCACATTTGCTCCAGCTAAAAAAATTCATGAATGAGAGTCAATTTACCTAATGAATAAAAAGATCTTCAGTATAGAGTAGAGCATGAAAATGCAAAAACTAATAATAATAACTCACCATCGTTGATTCTACTAGCCAAAGAATCGGAACTGAAGCCAGCAAAAATGACGGAATGAATAGCACCTTTAAATATACACACGTATCATATCATATCATTGGTTAAAAAGGGAAATATTTACTCAATTCATAGTAGTGTACAAATATTTACTCATACCGATACGGGAGCAAGCCAAAAGCATAGCAATGGCAGTTGGACCACATGGTACATAAAACGCAACCCGATCTCCTTTCTTGACGTTCCCAACCTTGAATTACATTAAATGTTTATAGATATATATTATATGTACACAATGATAAACCTTATTATGATTTAAAGAGGCCTCACAGTTCTAAGAATGGCAGCATATTTTTTGACTCTCTCTTGTAATTGACCGTATGTTATATATTCTTCTTGACCTGGCTCATCCTTCTCATATATGATGGCAATTTGATTAGGGTCCTTTTTTGCGTGACGATCCACACAATTGACTACAAGTTGTAAAAAATATATGAATAAGCTACAGTATGTACATAGTCAATGTGTACATTACGCTTATATGAAAAAAGGACTCTCTGACCTGAAACGTTCAATTTGCCCCCTGTAAACCATTTCACACCAGTAGAGAAATCCCCTTGAATCACATTGTCAAAAGATTGGTTCCAATCAAGTCTCCCTGATAATGCTTTCCAAAATATTTCTGGCTGAAATGGTTTAAGCGAAAACAACAACAACAATAATCAGTTACTTACCCAGTAGTCTTAGAATTCAATGAAAATTTTTTTACCCACTTGTTCCACACTAAATTTGTACAAATCTTGGTAAGACTGAATGTTGGGGCTCATCTGAGACACTTCTGGCATTGGAGTAGATAGGAAATTCCGCACATTTTCTATAGTAGTAGTACGTGCAAAAATAGCTGCTGCAGGGCGGGAGTTGGTGGTCCGAACTAGGTTTGTTCGGATCAATTGACGACAACCACTTTGTAACATTTTCGTCCCACTTTGTCAGGTACTTATTTAGTTATTTACTACAATTTTGATATTTCTACACTGTCCTCTTCATATGCTCAACAAATGTCTCAGATGATTGAATGAACACACACCGTGGATATATAATCCTGACAATATTTGTGTTTACAACATCTCTATATAATTTTTGCACACTATAGGTCTAAGTCTGGTTTGTGTATAGGCAGTGTAAAGTTATGTATCCCACAAGATGTGTTGTATAGGTTGAGCACAAATTCTTGACAACATTTAATTTTTGAGTAAAAATTTGTCCAGAAAGGTGTTTGGAACAGTGACCTACTTTTATCAGCTGTGAGAAGAACCTAGAGCCTTATTGTAAAGGTTGCCACGTAAACAGAAAGTGTTGAATAACACACGAAATTAAAGAAAAATCAGATCCACTGTGGAGTGAGTAGCTAAATGCACGAGTTTGTACTGCAGTGTGTTTATGTTAGTTATCGTCTGATGCATGCTGACTCTGAATGTAGTTTGCAAAAAGATTCAAGGGTAAAGTTGTCATCCTTCACAAAATTCGCACAACTCTCCTACTACATACAAGGATATGCCTGGGACACGAGTGTAAGAAGGAAGGCAAAGCGTGGCAAGTTCAACCTTGTTTCAGCCCGACAACCGCATTGTTTCGCTCGTCGCAGTTGTCGGAATTTTTTCCAACAATGATTCCTATATCAGTCCCAAAATCAGCTTTAGGGATAGCAGCAGGCATTGGTGGTATACTTTTTCTTGGATACTGTATTTATTTTGATCAGAAACGTCACAACGATCCAAATTTTAAGAAGAAATTAAGGGAAAGTGAGTCTCTTTGCACACACTTCATTTCATCATGTTCTTTGTTTCAAATATCTAATTCTCTTTCTACTTTTTATGTGACTTAGGACGGAAACAGCAACGATTGGCCAAAGTTGCTGGAACTAAAATCCCCGACTTGAGAGATCAAGAGTCGGTTCAAAAATTTTTCTTGTCAGAAGTTCAACTTGGGTAAAAAATAAAAAAAAATAAACTTAATAAATTATTTAGTATGAGCATCGGATAAATTTTTATTCCAAATGTGTTTTATTTTATTCATATATTTGTAGAGAGACTCTTCTTTCTGAGGGCGACGTTGATGGAGCAGTAGAACATCTCGGCTCTGCCAGTACATGACTCTTGATTTATAAATACTTATTCTATTGGAAATATCAAATGCAGACTGACTTTATTTCTTACTAATTATAAATTACAGTTGCTGTGTGTGGTCATCCACAACAACTACTACAGATTCTTCAACAGACTTTACCTCCTCAAGTTTTTCATTTGCTCCTTCAAAGGTTGCCTATCTTAAAACATTCAAAAAATTTTATTACATTATTAAGAAAAATCCATAATAATTCTAGTAACTTTCTATGCTTCATTGCATAAAATTTATGTAGTGAATCTGGTTTCATTGCATAAAATCAGATCAGGGTTTGAGTTACTCCTACTCTTCTCTACTCCTACTTTTTTTTTTGAAAAACGTCCACTACTCTACAACTACTACTATATTATGTAGTAGTGGCACTACTGTAGAGACTCTACTAAGGCTCTACCAATGCTTAAGAATAGGAGGGTAGGACCACTACTAAGTCCTACTCCGAATTTTCTACCTCTCCTCTACTACTACCACTACTGGGTTGTCTTTAAAAAAAGGGCCTCTCCTCTACGTTTACCTCTACCTCTACTAAAAGTAGAGGAGAGCCCCCCATCTCTGAACCAGATACACTGAGTAGAGTGTTTCGGTTTCTTTAAACGTGATGACTAGTCATCCTTGAACGCGTGGAAGAATTTGAGTGTCGGCGGACGGAGAAAAGTCGATTCTAGTCTCCGGGTTTTCGTAATTCTCTCTGGTCACTGTGTCGTCATGGCACAAAATCCTTCATTCGACGAGTTAGAACGTCGTATTCTGACTAAGTGTTCAAATGAGAGTTATAACGATCTGGCAAAAAAAAGTGGTTGGGAACCACTAGGAACGAGTTTGATTGAGTGGGTTGTGAGTGCACGTGTTGAATTGAATACGTTGAGGGAAGAGAATAAATTATTGAAAAAGAATAAAAAATCTACTAATGTAGCTGAAATTGGAACCCAGACAGAGGATAATAGTACAAATACAAGGTAATTATTTATTTTTTAAAATGTCACTCCGTTGGAGTAGTCATTTTTCCAATTTAATTGTCATCTTTGAAATGTTTCTCACACGTATTTTCATGTTTTTATAGACTCATTAGGACTGTACAGTCTTTGCATACTCTCGTTAATGATAAAGTCAATAATAGTCAAGGTAGTAATCTTCTATTATATTATATACTTTTTTGAATACAAATCATGATCACTATAGTACACTTCACTGTTTACATTTTCTATTAATTTTTTTAAAAATGTTTATTTTTGTAGCTCAATCTAAGGAAGTCCCAATGGAAGAAGAAGAGACTGATAGTCAAGAACTAGACATTCAACTAGTCAAGAGATTGAAATGTCAAACAAAGAGCACAAGGCCTAAAAAATTCAAGTGTGAAACCTGTGGAAGTGGCTTTACTCAGAAAGGTATGTTATGTATTTCTCATGTATTAAATTAGTCATTATTTCTTTTTGTGAGGTTTTTGGCAAATACTATTGTGATTCAATTTTATTCTTAATTTTTCAGATAATCTGACGACACACATGAAAGAACAGCATAGCGAAGATGTAAAGGTGTACAAATGTGAGGATTGCGGGTATACTACAAAAGCAAAAAGTAAAAATATAGCGAAAATTAATTAAATATTTAATAACTGATTAATCTAAATATTTACAATTTGTAATCATTTGAGTTTTTTTCCAGGACGTTTAGTGAGGCACAAGAAAACAATACATGTCTATGACTCAAAAAATTGTCCAACCTGTCATAAGGAGCTTCGAAATCCATGTAAGTAGCATATGTAATGAATATGATATTATTATAAACTGCATATAATTCATTTCATAATTTTTTATTAATTTTTAGTTGCGCTAAAGTTTCATGAACGCAAGCATAACGATGTATACGTGTGCTCTACGTGTGACAAAACATTCCCTAATCAAGGTAAGTTTTTAACTTACTGAAGAATGAATTTAGTAAAGACTAATACACAATGTTCGCATCAATTTAATAATCATACATGTGTGTTTGTAGCTAAGCTAGCTGGTCATGAGAGAACTCATTTCAAAATGCTCAAAAGTGGTGCTCCAGAAGAAAAAGTCAAAGTTAATGTAAGTCTAT
>WJFB01001980.1:0-23645 GCA_009870185.1 Pygmarrhopalites habei
TCGACGAGATTAATCTTAGGTTGGGTCATGTCATCTGGAAAGAATCGAATTAACTTGTCAAATAATTCTGCTCTTTTGAGTACTTTGTCATCTTCCTTATTATCTGTCGGATCTTCAAGAAGTCTCAAACCATCTAGAACATAGAATATGATTTTTAAAAACACAAAACGAATTATCAAAGAAGTTAAATTATAAAAAAAAGTAGTAAAATTACCTTCTGCTTCCACATCATCCGAAGAGAAAAGAAGGAGAGTAAGTCTTTGAAACTAGACAAGACAAAATGAGGATTGCTTATAAAAAATGCTTATGTATACCTTTACATACTGATACTATAGGATACAGATCTTAATATTCTATTTTGTAAAAATTCAAACCTCTTTGGTTTGTTGAGCGTCTTTATGATTAATAAGCTCCGACAAAGAATTCTGAAGGTATAGAAGTGCAGTGAGGGAATCTTGCGAAGCCAACTCTGTAGGGTAAAACAACACAAAATAATGAATAACTCATTATAAATAAAATAGTTAATTGAATTAACTTAATTCAAAACTTTAAACCTTTAAAATCTTACCTTCAAAACGCTGTTTTCGCAACATTAATTTACACTGTCGCAGTAAATCTTGCTTAGATGGACGAATCAGTCTGTATTAAATTACAGAATTATTAAAATAATTTTGGACACGTGCCTTAATAATATAAGTTTAATGAAACAACTTGGAGAAACATCAACTATCTTTTCTAACAGAAATGAATACATAAAAGTAAATTACCTCAACCTCCAAAAATCGTCTAATCTCAACCTTAACAAAAGAATTAAATAATGTCTTATAATATTGGATCATTTTACATCCATTGAAAATTTTGTTTTTTACATATAAAAGTCATACTTTGGGTCCTTTGGCCTCCCCGGATTCCCACCAAATAAATAATGTAGCTACAAATTAAAATAAATACCAATACATTATGTCTTTCTTTCCTAGTGTAACGAAAATGAAATTTATTATAATATTCGTCATACATGTATATGGATATTTTTTTTACCTTAGTCTCGTGGCAATAAACTAGCTGGTGAGCGAAACGCGGACAGGGTTCCACATTCTCAATTTGATTAAAACTTTGATCACCCAAACTGTCATTTTTGTAAACGCATGACCAGGTCTGTCGTACAATGTCAAATACCCAAAAAGAGTTTTGAACATTCTCATCCCTCTTATCTTTATCTTTGCTCAAACCCTGGAAGAATCAAAAAGAAAATTTGAAATTTTACAAATGCACAAGAATCCTATTTACAAAAAAAATCATTTAACATTTTAATAACAATTATTACCGAAAATATGTAAATCTCATTTAGCTCAGGATCAATCGTAGCTCTCTACAAACCATAAATTACAAATTATACATATTTCATTCCTTCGTCTCCTCCTCTTGACCATTGTCATAATTTAATAAAATTTTAATTTCATGTGCAATAAAGAAACATACCTGGGTGAATCCAGCCGATGGAGCTACAATAATATAATAATGTAAATTAGAATCACAATAATTTCTTTTCATTTGAATATTTTGTTTTTATATGTTACTTACTTTGACAGCATTTTTTTGAAATGTCGGATCCCTTGAATTAAAATTACGTAACATTGAATCAAGTTCAGTATTATTTATCATCATTCCTCCAAATAACTTGTCTAAAATTGTAGCAACTTACAGAAATGATTTCTAGTTCATCAGTATCCACGTCATAAGAAAAGAAATCATTCAAATATTCCTTAGATCGTTGTCCCCCAAATACGTACAACTTTCTAAACCCCTGGAGAAACAAAAAAATTCTTACATAAACACTCTAGACTCAAATTTTCAACGCTAAAATTAAATTTTATTTTATCATCGAATGTAAGAAAAAAATTAAACAAACCGGATGAAAAAGCATGGAATGACCAACACGAGAGCGAAATGTATTTTTTTTCTGAAAAAAATTAATCGATTGAGTTAGAAAATATACACAAGTCGCTTGAGTTGATAGTCGTTGTTAGTTTTCAATTATTTTCTTACCGGTTTCGGAGTAGCAACATCACATCTAAGCAAAGTCCAGGTATTTGTAGGAATATGGTAGGCGTACAAACCTGTTTTAAAAAACAAATGAAGTGCGCTCATTGAGAAATCATCCATACGAATATTAAAACATTGTATCTACAAATAATATAACGGAAGGGAAGTATTTGATACATACCTGAGTAAGACAATTCCGAGCTGAAAAAGAAAAAAACAGGTACAGATACATAACGCTAACATTGATTTCACTACAGTCATTACAGTAAATTTGTGTCAGATAATTTTAAAATGTTCATTACCTAGCTGAAGATGGGGAAGCACTAGCAGCCGCTTGGTTGTTGATAGGGACGACGGGGGGTTCTAAATCCTCTCGGGCTACACCAACATCGTCAGGATTTGCAATATTCCCGTAATCTGGTTCTTGATAACGTTCTATATCACTTACACGCCGACCACCCGCCCCCACTACCACCTCATTATTATTGTTCATCACAACGGAAAATAGGTTTGGATTTAGTGTCTCTGAAACACTACAAAGCAAAAGAATTATTTCAATAACCATTTAATTTGATTAATTAATTCCAACATTATTCCGATTTTTCGAATACAAAAAATTTACCTGGTAGAATTTGTGAGGATTCTCCCACCAAAAACATAAATAGTCCGTTTTTCTACGTCCATGCACATCTGATGATCAAAGATTAACTGCGGACCTCCTAATGCTGTATTATGGCAAAAAGTTGATTTAATTTTGGTTGTCCCAGAATGTAATTAAAATCATGTTGATAGGTAGTAAAAATATATTAAATGTCCTCCCTTACCTGCTGTATCTTCTGAAATTAAAGTCCATTTATTTGTTTCAATGTCATAGACGTAAAAATCGCTCTGTAAAAAATAATTAAAATAATTAATTTTTATTTCAATTACAGAAAACAAAAATGTTGAGTTTGATTTTTACCTTCATTGAATATTTGTTTGGATCCTGTAATGAAAAATGAAATAAATAATCAATAATTTCTCGAATGTAAAACTAGTAAAACAGTATTTATTAAATCATATTCATTTTTAAGATTAAAAATACTAATTCATATTTTATATTTGATTTACAGTGTGACGGCATTGGCTATCCAAGTATCGACCGAGCGTGTAAATTTTAGGGGGTCCTGTAATACATACAAATCATTATTTGCTTAATAAAGCATTATTCTAAATACTTTGGGGATGACTTATTAGATCGCTACGACTTAAGCAAAATTTGTAAGCTGTATTTTTTGTATGTAGGAATTTCTAAATTACCATAATTATCCAGGCACATTTTATGGCATGAACGTGGGGAAGGTCCATTCTACAATATAATATAGTAACAAAATTAATAAATATTCATCCACAAGACAAGTGTAAATCGAACATTCTCTTCAATGAAATGTCATACCTCGAGTTCTGTATTTGGACAGATTAAAGTCCATTTGGAAGATGGTATATGAAAGGACCAAAAATCTGCTAGATCTTGATTACCATCCCAACCTTTTTGGTAAATGGAAGAAGTATGACATGATTAGTACGACTATATTTTTTATGCATTACAAGTGTAATTTAATGAATTCATTTTTAATAAGAATATTACTTATTTACCTCCAAATAAATAGATAGTTTCGGTACGAGGATCGCTACACATCTGGTGACCTTAAGTGAGAATAATAAGTTCGGAACATGCAGTTAACAAAAAATATAATAATTATTTGATTAGTATCTTGAAGAAATCTGATATAAGTACCTCCACGCATTCCTGGTCTTTGGGAAGTTTCACCCTGCCGATCCCCATCAAAACCTTCAGGACAAATGGGTGTCCAAGAGGCCTTATAATCTTGCTGTGAGATATAGTCATGGAATAGATTCTTGTCGGCTGATCGTTCTAAAAATATTGGCAATACAATGAGTATACAAATAAGTATAACATAGTTTTGCATAATGTAATACATATTATACCAACCTAAGAAACGCTCAGCCTCTACATAATCACCTTTCTGAACTAAAATTTTATGTAGTTCAGTCATCATAGGATGTTCTAACTGAATCCGTGTTTTCTTTTGTAGCGACTAAGAAAAATTAATGCATATTTTGATATTTGTAATCCAATACATATTGTAAGTACCAGTTCAGATGAAAGTATATTGACTAAATTTTTACGCACCTCGAACGCCTCCACATAATTATGCTCTAAAAATACAAACAGTACAAATAATAGATAAGTACGATATTTATTTAGATTAGATTAGATTATATAAAACTCATCATCATCCCTATTTACCTCTAAGATGTTTTAGGCACACACGGATTGCTTCACGTTCGCGATACTAAATTAAAGAAAAAAATAGTTGAATACTTTTCTGTACATTATCATTTTGTCCCGCAAGCTGTAATGTATATTTAATGTGCATTAATATTTTGAAACTATTATTAACTTACACTATTGAATCGACTGATTGAGGGCTTTACATATTCAAAATCATCTATGCCGTTTAATTCCACATACCAGATACTATTGAGAGAAGGAAATCAATATTTTAGAAATTTTGCATAATCTTTCCATACAGTATAAAAATATGAAGTATCTGAGAGAATGTTACCTAAAGTTGAAGCTGGGACCCCATGATTGCAGTGGAATAATTTTTATGTATCTACATGGGAAAGCATACTGAGGGAATGAAAAAAAAGTTAACAGTTAGTCATTGCATTGTTTGGACACACTATTCTATTTGACAGTGCGACAAAAACAGTTTTGATCCTATTTTCAGAGAATATCACATATTATTATTACAAGAAAAAAAGGAATCAACATAATACATACCTTTACCTTGGTATGTTGAGATTGATTATATCCATCAATTTCATGCTTTAGCGTGAAAGATTCCGGTTGGCTATCATTTTTCAGTCCACTAATTGAAACAATACTTGATTTTAGAAATCACTCGAAATAATAATTGCCACAAGTATGATTTACTAGTTATAATAGTACCTCTCTAAAAGCTCAGTCATAGCATCACCGTCCGACAGTCCTCCATAGACTTTAAATTTCTTCAAATTGCAAACATGGGTTTTTTCGAATTTCCCAAAAGTGATGGACTAAAACAACAGTGTAGATGAACATTAATAGATGTTAGGACATTGTTCTAAAGATAGTTATAATATTTCATACCTCTACAATCGAAACTCGTTGCAATTTCAAAATAAGAAACTGAAAACAAATTATTCCTTTTGTTACTCATACGTCTCAAGAATTTATACGGTCAAAAAATGTCTAATTAAATGAGAAACTCAAATGATTAAACCTGTGGAGGAGTGTTTGAGTGTGAAGACCATCTCGAAGTCTGCTCCTAAAATACAATTACACAAATATTAGATTTTTGTATTTATTTGTTGCTAACATTCGTACAAAAGATATTTAGATATTTATCAATTATAGGCAACTGCTATTGAGGATATTTTAAATCCTTACCTTTGGTTTATCCTCTAGAATATTTCTGTTAATTTAAATAATAAACATTATTGTAAAGTTCCTCAAAGAGAAATTGCAATTTGCAATCCATTTTGTTCAGTAATTCTATGTACACAAAAAAAACTTTAATCATGATTATTTTGTAACCTAAATCAAAATACTTACTCTGGATAATAAGTAGACGAATAACTTGAACATTTGTGTATCGAATAAATTAATTTTGTAGACAAACCACCGCTGGCCATTCTACTTCAAAATTTTGTTTTTACATTCACAATTGCACCAGAAATTTTAACTATTGTTACAACAATAATCACTTGTACATGTTGCAACTTGACAGTTGTATCATTTAATAAATGTCCCTTCCACTAAATTCTAACAGAAACCCTCAAATATTTGACAAATCACAATGGAAAGTTTAGTGATGAACTTGGGTTTCTCGGTAAAATCGAATAAAGGAGCCCTTTGTGCAATGATGTCATGGGGGAGGGGGAGAGGAGTAATGATCATCAAGTGAAACGTAAAAACTATTTTCGACTTTAAAATAGGTTCTAGAAAAATTCGAGAGTAAATAATTGGTGTATGGAGTTCAAAATTATGAAAGGCAACTATTTAACTACAATTTGAAAGTCATAGAATCATGTAAAATGATAACAACATTTTTATTTCCAAAATGTTTATCTACGAAAGATCAACAATAATCAAATACCGAAACATAAAAAATAATTATTTTACGTCTTATTCCCATACTTGAGTTGCTTCTTATATTTCTTAGGATTAATTCCATAAGCTTTGAGTCGGTCGTCATCAATGGCCAACTCTTTATCTTTTTTATTACGAGATAAGGTACTTTGGTCAAACTTTCTCTTCTTTCCCTTCTTTTCCTTTTTATTATTTGTTGATGATGGATTCTCCTCTTGTGTCTGTTGTTGTTGTTGGTCATCTTTACTACTACTGTTGTCGATGGGTTGTGGATATTGCAGTACTCGCGTTTTCCTTTCCTTCTTCTTTTTGATAACAGGAGGTTCAGAATTAGTTTCAGACTCAATAGGAATAGGCTCTTCGTCTTCTACAGGAACACTTGAATTTTTCTTCTTCTTTCTTCTCCTTTTCTTTTTCTTCTTGTCACCATTTTCTTCTGCTGTCTTTACCGTGTCAACTTCATCAGAATTGTCATCCTCGTCATGTACTCTATTACATAACCAAACATTCAATGAAAAATCATCATCCGGTCAGTATCATAATTACGAATGACGACTAAAGAAGATTTATAATTAACTAATTTATTTATAATGTAAAACTTACGGAGCAAAAATTGTTGGTAAAATTTTCCTCTTGAGTTTTTCATTGGCAGCTTTCTTTCTGTACGCATCGAGCTCATACTTTTCTTCTTCTGTTGACCGGTACTGGTAAGTTTTCTTTAATGAGGCCCATTGGTTCAATTCACGGTCAGGAGCTTGTAAAACCTTTTATGAAAAAAATTAAATATTACTCAATCTGCTGGACAGAACCTCTACCTTATGCAAATATACTTTATTGATGAAGACAAAAAATTTACTTCCTCTATACTTAGGCCGAAGTCATTCGGAGTCACATTCCGATATTTAAATCGACAGGGTATATCACCAATCAGATCCTGCAAATCGTATATAAGTATGAAGTACTTAGTTAGATATTTTTTAATTTTTAATACTTGACCAATGCAAATTAATGTAGTTATGATATGACAAGACCCAGTATTTACCTCAAAATCTAATTTGTAGTACTCATCAAAGTATTCTTGGAAAGATTTACGACCTGTAGCCTCAAATTTTGGTTTGTGTCGTTCCAGGGCCTCAAGGAATATAGAGGATTTTTTCTTGTTTTGACGCTTTCCCCTTGATGATTCTATCAATTCATTGATGACACTTGTACTAGTATTGCCTAACTTTGATGGTTTGGACATCTTGGATGATGATGCCTCAGCTACAGTCTTTGTCGTATTTTCCTTTGTACTTTTTGATGGTGAATTCACATTGTTGTCTTGAGATGTTTCTTCCTCATCCGAAGGACAAAATGGGGCAAAATCTGTGGAGAAATAAAACATTACACAGCATAAATACTTACGTAATATTCTTCTCTGATAATAAAATTCAAAGATTAGATTCAAGAAATACAAGATATTATTAGTAAAAAAAGAAACCTTCAGCGTCCAGCTCCTCATCATAGGGAAATACTGGTTTCTCCTCATCGCCTGCAACCTCATAGTACTTTTCATTAAATATTTGTTCCATTCTCCGATCATGAGCAGATGGATCAAAATCTCCCTCAATATCTTCGTCGCGAAAAGCAAGATGTTCATCTCCTGTAATTTGTTCTATTTGTTCCAACTTTTCTAAAATTTCTTTTCTCTTCATAGCTTTCAGTCGTTGAATTTCGTCTCGTTTTTTGGTCTTCTCAGCTTCTTTCCTTTCCTTCCTCTCGTCCCTTTGTAGTTTACGCTTTCCTTCCGTTCGGCGTAAAGAACTTTCCACTGTTCTTGGATATCTTTTTATCTACATGTCCATAATACACAGTATACATAAATTATAAATTTTGAAAAAAAAATGTTAGAGAGAGAGATCATAGTGTTATGGATTACTAACAAATTCCTGATCAGGTTCTTCAAATCTGAAATTGTATTTATGCTCAAAGGTTTCCATTTTGTTGAGCTCTTCTTCGTCCCCTGAAAGCCCTCCCTCATCCGAGTCATGGACAATTTCATCGTATGATGGAATACGAGTTTCGTCATTTTTCTCTTCATATCCACGATTAAGAACATAATCACGGAGGAATTTTTCATCATCATTCAATTTTGGATCATTCCAAAAGCCTCTTAAAAATTTTAGTTCCTCCGAATTTGCTCCTTTTGAAGAGTCCAACTTGTTCGATTCTCCTTTCAACCATTTTCTATAATCTTCTGCCTCCTCCTTTTCTTCATCCTCAGTTTTCTTACGTCGTTTCAAAAGGTCACTACATAGTATTATAATCAACAGTTACGATATCAAACTCTTCAAAATAAATGCTGTATTGTACACGGAAACAGTGACAATTTCAGTACTTACGATTTTTGATAATCATCGCCTTCATCCTCCGAGTCAATTCCTTTGAGAGCTTCTGAAAAACCTTTCTTGATCCTCTCTTGCTCTTGTACGTAGGTAGGCTCACCAGCCTTCTCAATTTTAATTCTCTTGGATCTCTCGTCTTCATCCTCCGAGTCAGATTCCAGACTACCCTTCTCAAGGATCATCTTGCGTTCATGGTCTTTGAGTGTGATTTTTTCATTCTTAGTTTTCTTTTTCCGTTTCTCTGTTGTTGCTGATGATGATGCTACATCCTCTGGACCTTCCTTTTTAAAAAATGACAACTTACTGTCGTAAATCTTGGGATCTTTCTTTTTTAACAATGCATAGGTCTTGAAAAAATCCTTTTCATTTTCTGCTGTCCATTCCTCTTCAGAGGATGAGGATGACGACTCTTCGTCTTCGTCTGGATTCTCACCATAGCGATCTTTCACTGTAAGTACATTACAATTAAATACAAGTATTTCAAAACACCATGTATTTTTCGATTTTGTACAATCTAAATTTTTGGATTAATTTTTGACTTACACTTTTGCAGCTCTTCACTTCCTCTCCATTTGTTGTATCGCTCGGCGTAATTTGTATTTATCTTCAATTCTGAACCATCTTCGCAATCTGAATCCTCTCCCAGGTCAAACAATTTGCTTTTATTTTTCGACATAATTGCAAAAAAAATCTAACATGCTTGATTTTTGAAAACCTACAAGGATGTCGAGCAAAAATAAGAGGCAACACGGCGTTTTTGAATTCAAGAATTACTTTTGTTGACAAGTGAAAATGTGAAGTGTTTCAAACACTTAATCACCTTTAGAATTACTACTTACACAATCAAATATTAGCAAACATTTAAGAATCCTGAAATGGCAGGGCAAAATTTAGCAAAGTTTGGAAAAATTGTCGGCAAAAATTCATGTCTATTTTTGTGTGACATGCAAGATAAATTTCGACCTTCGATAAAATATTTTGACCAAATTGTACAGAATTCTAATCGCATGTTGAGGGCAGCAAAGATATTAAACATACCAGGTTAATTTCTAGTTAATTTCTAAATTTTGAAAGAATTGGAAGGACCGATATTAATCAAATTTTTATTTTTGCTTTGCAGTAATTGTGACCGAACAATATCCAAAGGGTAAAACACATTAAATTTTATGAATGAATTTTTATGTAATTAGTGATTACTCAATGTGTCTCTAAATTCACATTTTGTACTTGTTTTAGGCCTCGGAAAAACAGTTCCTGAACTTGGAATTGAAGGTATTTACCTAATGAAAATATTACAAATACTTTACATGTATTTACTATAATTCACAATTTGTTTTTATATGTTCAGATACAGGAATTGTTCCTATTAATAAGACACTATTTTCCATGTGTCTGACTCCCGTCCTAAACGAACTAAAGAAAACACCGAATATTAATTCCATTCTTTTATGCGGTATCGAGGTAAGTGATGGACAGCATTTGGAATTAGTAACAAAATATCTTCAGCAATACTCTTTAAATCTTACTGATTGATTACATTATCTTTTGCAGGCCCATGTGTGTATTCAGCAAACTGCAATAGACTTGAAATCTAATGGATTTGAAGTATTCGTGATTGCTGATGCATGCTCTTCTCGAGGAACTGCAGAAAGGTACTTTATATAAGAACGAAAAAAACTTTTATAGTTACTATCAAATTCATGATTTTGCTGGTGACCATTTCCGCATCTCACAAGGACTTTAAATATCATTTTATTTTTAGAATGCTGGCATACAGTTTATTGAAACAGACAGGTACAGCTTAAATTTCAGTCTCATAATCATTTCACGTTTTCGGACATTATCCTATTTTAATTCTTGCTTTAAATATTTTTAGGTTGTTGGTTGACGACAGCAGAAAGTGCTATACTTGCCTTAGCTGGGGGTTCAGATCATCCGAATTTTAAAGAAATTCAAAAAATAATTAAGGAAGAGGCCCCAGATGCAGGCCTTGCTAGTTTAGTGTCTTTAGCACGGCTGTAACATGTAGTAGTGCTAGTACAAAATTATCCTTCAGTCTGATGTCATGTTTGCTTATTGGCAATTAAATGAACAAAAATCGATTCACTCCATAGCCATATCATACGACTCGTGTGTGATCATACCGACCGAATCTAGTGGACAAGACAGACACATCCTGACTTATGGGGTAAATCAAATCATGTCCATGCTTGTCCTTCCTACCGAAGGACAGTCTAAATAGATCGGGTGCGTGTGTGCATAACAAATATTTAATGTCCATGTGTGTGTGTGTGTGTTATTGCGACATGCCTCAATGTAGTTTTTGTTGTCAGCATTTTTTACTATGATTTTTGGACTTGATAGTAATATGAGATTTACTCATATATGATGAATGGATGACATATTGATATAATATTTTCCCAATTCTTCTAAGCTGTCTTGATGATAGTTTCTTTTTTTGAAAAAAAAATGAAGGAGAAAGCCTCTCATATAGTACAATGCAATACAAATCATTTGGCACATTTGCTTTTCACTAGGTCCTTGCGTGCGTCGTCAATTTTCCATCAAATCAATTTTAAAAATTGATATTGATAGTAATATGTGTAATAGATCAGTAGAATAAAAAAAGCATGCACACACACAAAGTAAAGTGTATTGTGCAAAAAAATAATAGTAAAATCAATAGAATATAATAATATAGGATGTAGTGTGAGGTGTGTGTGTGTGTGTGATGTCATGCATTTATTTATATCACAAAGATATACCATAAATGGGAGCTAAAGACTAGTATAAATCCACATGTAGGTGTGTGTATCTTTTCATCATAGAACTAACCACTTCTAGTCAGTACTATCAGGGATACTTATGCGTTTTAATTTTGTTACAACTCACATATGAAATGACAAGGTCAGTGTTAACGCTTCCTTACATAAGTATTTACCACATTTTCGGGGACGGTGAAACTACTCAGTCACCCAAGTTCAAGGTAATTCTGGTCATAGTTCTACAACACATGGTTATGGAAGTCATAGTCAAATTGATTTTCTCAAAAAATATTATTTTAGTAACAACTGATAAATCCTTATTCATGAAAAACGTCTCCAATAGCAGGAATAATTAAAGCTTCTGTATAATCCTTATTGTCACCGTACAAAATTGCATTTCACTAATAAATCCTCGTATTTTCTTGGAAAATGTCAGCTGGGAAATGTAATTACCATTTCCTGGAATCCCACACGATTTACTTGGAAATGCATTAGGTAAAATGACCGTCAACTAATAAAATCACGGGAATAGTCCCACTGTCACTCTGATTTTGTGTAATTGCGAGCTTTCTCTCCCTCTGAGTCACATTTCCCTTTTCATACATGCAGGGAAAGTTGCAGTCGTGTGTACTTACAACACCTAGTAATGTGAGGAAAATTGCGATATAATAATGTATTGATAAACTTGAATACATCTCAATTGAAAATCAATATGGACATATAGGTTAGAGACGGTCAATAAATATGTACAAGTGGGAAGTTACGATAATAACGGGAATACACAAGTGAAAATTAGAATTTGTTGAATGACACGTTTTGTACTCCTCCAGCTCCAGTCTTCTACTTTTAGTCTAGGGTGGACAATACACCTGTCAGTCAATATTACATGCACAAAAACGTGTGTGTGTGGAATAAAAAAGTTTGTAATTTAATCTAAAATTTCATATTCTCGTCTTCCTAGGACAACTTTTTAAAAAATTACTAGATAAATTATTATTACTGTTACTCATAAATTCTGAGTCAGGATCCATGACTGAGAACGTGGGATTAACAAAGGAACATTATTACACAATTTAATAGAACCACGTATCTACAAATTTAAATCCAGGGAAAGTGGATGTGGAAGAGTTTTGAACTCCCTATTCGACCATGTAGAGAGAGAAGGAGAGAAAGTAAATTGTTTGATGTCATGAAAGGTCTGAAATTACGTTCCATTACATTAGAAACCCACCCACACTACCTTGTATTGAATCAGTAGTTGACGCGAACTTTCACCGGAGAAAGCAGGGTAAAAATGTGTGAATATTAAAAAGAGAGTGTTTGAGGGGGAGGAGGGGATTGACATTAAAAAATAGGATGGTCAGAGTTTTGCCATGATGTCTAAGATAATTATGCATTACATATAGATTCCCGATTAACCTACTTGTATAAAGCAACACGTATAAAAAAGACAAAATCCCGTATTGAATATTCTCTCTCTCTCTCCATGCACACACTACATCACATGGTTTTCCCATTTGTTCAGCATCAACTTTACATGATATATTATCGTCTTGGCTCCAAGTCCTCCCTCAAAACTTTGCTAATTTCCGAAAATGTTATACCAACCAAAGACCGGGTAGTAGACAAAATGTTAGATAGAGCTTTCCCAACTGAAGACAATCCTCAAGTAGAGCACATTACGTTGGTGAAAGCCAAGATTTGATGATATGCCCTACACACAGACACACACAACATCAGAAATGCCGATTTGACATGGCATGTAAGTATGTACAGTACAGACTCGGCTAAAAAGCTTCTATGCAGAATAGATGAGAGCATTAGCATCGAGAGGGTGATGGAAAGTAGAAAGAATAGGTAGGGAAAAAAACTTTCGACATCATTTGTAAAAGAAAATTGGTCAAAGAGAAAAACTCCCCAATTCACTGAGTGAATTTCACTCAACCCAAAAAATACAGGAGAGAAACAAAAGGAGGAAGGGGAAAATAGAAAAAGTTGTAAACTACAATTTATATAAGAAATCGGATTCAATTAACCTACATAGAGAAATTACACATTCTTTCTATCAATTATCTACATGTATTGCACTCCTCCAGTCATCCCTACTATTGAAAGAAAGCTGTCTTTCTCCAAATAATTCATTTTTTTCATTGAGAAAGAGGGTTTACACACCTCCCGATCTTCCCCTCCCTTTCCTTCACACACACACACACAGTAAAAGCTCGACTTCTTGATGGTTTTATCAAGTGAAAGGAAGGGAAAATGAGTAGTGTACTTAGTGTTACTCACACACAATTTCCTTACAGTCAGTCTATGTAAGGACAGATAAACTGTATGATTTAGTATTCGGGAGTGTTATCTGTGTCCCAGGACTATGTATACGGAATCCAGTTCTGTTTGGTTATTTTATTGGTTTAATTCTTGATCAAATACAATATGGTGGAATTTCTGACAGAGTGAGTACTCTGTACAATTGGAATACGGTTAGAGAGAAATAGAGTCGATGGATATAAAATATTTGCAAAAAAAACGACACACACAGTATATATATATAGGTATAGATTTGTATCCATTGTCCGCGCAGTGACAGTTTTCGGTTTAGAGAGACCATCCATAGCATATAGAGCAGGGAAAGGTAGGAGTGGGAAAGGAGCGGAACGAAGGACGGGGACCATGTCCCGGACACAACTCCAAGTAAATGACACTTAAACAAAACACGTCATACTCATAGTCACGTCAGCTTTCTCCCTCTGTATAATAATACTCATCCCATACATATTTCCCACTTCTCTCTCTCTCTCCACCAGATAGGATAGTCGAGGATGAGTGTGTGTACAGGATATAATTGTACTGTTGTGTATTATACACACACTCATACCGGGTATACCCGGGTATTGCGACACGGGAGCACAAGTAGTCATAGCCTCGTCATAGTTAGAGGAGCTTCTACTGGAATGGACAAGGAGGACGGACGGGACACATCGACTTTTTTCGCCTTCAATATTGAATACATACGAACACTGTCTCTCTCTCCCTCTCTCCAGTCCTTTTCCACTGTATTCCTCCTCTCCAGCGATATTATATTCTACACCATCAGGATAGACCATCGTTTCCAGATATAATAATCCTGGCAAATTGTCATGAAGGTTCTTCTTCGCCTTGATGGCTGGAGATGGGTTTAATATTGTGGGTGTCGTCGTCGTGGTGTTGTTGTTTTTTTGAGGATTTAACCCGTCATCATCATCAAAGGAGGAGGTGGAGAATGATGAGGGCCATCACGAGATTCCTCAATTTGTCATGAAGATGGAAAACAACGAATATCACACAACACAACACAACAGTCTGAAACATCAACAACAATTATTTGTCAAAACTCAAGACATTTCTTCGTCTTCTCCTGGATCTTCATCCTCATCCATCACCAATTACCTACAGTACCCATCCACAACATTGACAATTGTACACAAGAATAATAAGGCAAGGACAAGGGTAGTGGAAAGAGGAAAGGGGAAAGGAGGAGGAGGGACCACAGAGGAGGATTCGGAAGATGATGATCAACTAGTAGTAAACACAAAAACAACTCTTCCTCCTCACCTTAATAGCCTTGCTAACTCCAAGAGTCCGGGTGTCAAGGGTCATCCACCCACACCCATCACAAGTAATCAAATAGCTTTTGTAAAAGTGCCGAATAATAGTCGAAAACCCAAAAAAGTTCAAAATAATTTTTTAGTAAGAAGAAGATCCAGTTTGGATACGGAACTGGAGGGAAGAGCAGGTGGACGGACAACACGGGGAAAATTTGACAACGATGATGATGATGACGATGATGCTTTCTACCCAGAATTACAATTACTGGAGACAAATTCAACACCATTTCCGAGTAAAACAACGACACAACCATCTTCATCTCAAGATTTTTTGACCCCTTCACATCATCATCCACCCCACCGACATGAGCAAAATGATCAAAAGTCATTGTCCATCACTCCTCATCCACACACAAATGTTCACTCGTCCATGTCCCTTCTGTCAATGTCCACAAATAATGCCATCACAGTCGTTCCGTCCAGAAATCCAAAAATTGAGCCAAATGTTTTTGACACGGGTGCCGGGAGGCATAATAAGAGACATGGTGGAAGGAGACGACGGTCAAAAACACCAGAAGCAAATTATCCTCAAAATCAACAAAGCCAAAATCATCATTTCAGCAACGATTATAGTTTTTATGGTGTCAATCATTCAACGAGTAGACGGAGTAATGGAGAGTCAGTTAATAGTGAAGAAAGCCTTCAAAATGTTCTTAGTAGACTGGATCATAGGATTAAAAATAAATTTGGTGACTGGAGAGACATGGATGATGACACAAATTTCGAGTATAGAAGAGTCCCTCATCCGACTAGTAATCATTCATCTCATACAAATGGACTAGGAGAACAACAACAAGATCATCATAAAAAAAGTACTCCTCCTCCTCATCCACATTCGTACGTTAGTGTGATGCAATTACCTCCACTCTACAAAAATTACCATGCTGGTAAGTACTTTTATGCTGGTACGTACTTTTATGCTCACTGTGTATTATACAGCTGTACAAATCTAAACTTGGATACATGCAGAAATCCTTGGAAGTGTACGAATTTTTGAGTGGTCTCAAAAAAATTAACGGGGATTTCTTGCTGAACCGGCTCTCGTTAATTATTGTTAAATGTTGTAGTTATTGTTAAAGTTGAGTGTCTAACGGTAGTCAGAGGTCAGCAATGAGTGAATCTAGGTCAAAGGGTGAGTGTCTCATAGTTTGTCACAATCAATTGCTCGTTTTCTCTCTCTCTTTTCTGCACATTGCATCATGCTTTTCTATACGTATTTTCTATTCTAAGGTGGTCGTGAGAAGAGGAAAAAGTATATTTCATCTGATTCTTCGGATGAGGAGACTGTTGTAGAGGTGACTAGAGGAACAAAGTCTGGACTGATTTCTGGTGAGAATTATTCATTCTATTCATTCTTGGACCATGCCGTGGCCGTCATACATATATATAAGTGTGTAATTGTGCATTCTCTCTTTGTTTCTTGTAGGTATGGAGCAAACAAAACAGTGAAGTCAAGTTTGAGAAAGGAGTCAGGGGTCTAGCAGTACAGGTATGTGTAGTACATTAATTATTTATATTTTTTTATGATTTCTATAGGAATACTATGTACACACATTGTGAAACAATACATTTACGTGAATGAATTTTAATTTTGTACATTTGATTTCATTTAACAGGGTGGTCGTGAAAGAAGGCAGTATTTTATGGAGATGACTCTTCATCCGACGAGTCTCACAATGATGAGAATTCAGTCTGGGTCAATGATTCTCGGTCTAGGCATGGTAGTGGAAACAGTAGTAGCAGTAGAGTAACTTCAGTCGACGAGGACTATGATTTTCATGATTCAGATCAGCAGGTAAATAATTATTACGTGATACTTCGTAGATATTACTATTCTCTACAATGAGTTGTCTAAATGCTTATGAGTGATATTTATTTTAATACATTGTTTAGAGTTCAGCCTCTTCGGAACTTTACAAATTAAGGAGAGAGAATGAAGACTTAAAGGCTGAGAATACTAAATTAAAAGCGGAGGTTCATCGTCTTACTTCACTACTTCCTGAGAGTAATAGTGCTATTTCAGTAAAGGTAATCAATTTGTTTTTTAATTTACTACTGACTCGTATGTTATTATTACTATCATACACAATGTAATAAACTCGTCATTTTTTTAAAAGAAGATATGTGGTGAGACTCCCAATTCGTCAAATGTAAAACCTCCACTTGTCAAGCAAGCATCATCTTCAATTGTCAAGAAGAAGGATCTTGTCCCTGTAATTCCATATGAGAAACCTCCGATGTCATGGCCCTGTCTGCTTTACATGGCAATCAAGAATTCGTATTCTAAGATACTGACCAGTGCTGATTTTAAACAGTTTGTGGTGTAAGTATTTACATAGTTATACATTTATGTACCACTTTAACATAAAATATGACACAGTTTTTATTTGTTTATGTAGTCACCACTTTCCTAACTTGAGACATCACAGTGCTCTCACTGGTTATGGAGCAAACAGTATTTCAGAAGGGACTCACACGTGGTTTAACAAAAAAGTTGTTTCCACAACAGAAGTAGCAGCTGGGAAGATGAATACGTGGACACTTAAAAAGGAACCCAAAAAGGACCTGATTCGGAAATGGTCTAATGATTTTGTTCCTTGCCGGCTCATGAGCAGAGGTAGTTATAATTTTGTGAACATTCTTTGATATTAGTAAGAGACAATTCTAATTTTTAGTGACATTATTTTCTGTTCAGATACCTTTAACAAATTGTTGAAGGGTGAAATGAAAATTTCATTCGATGCTGATGGGAATGTTGCTCAACCAGATAATGTAAACTTAAATTATAGCAAATATTTTATTTTGTTAATAATAATAGTTCTAAAACTAATTGACTTTGTCTACTATTCTAGATCCCGGTTCATCGTGGGTCAAATTTTAATTTGGTGAAAGTGGTCGAATATCTTATTAAAGCTAGAGGAAATTCATTATCTCTTAATGAACAAGTTCGTCTCGTACAATATGTTAATAATAATTATATGATGCAATATTTTTTTGGTGTCATCGGTCATTGCATATTTTGTATTTATATTCATTTGTTGATTTAATTTTAAGGGAGAAATTTCCAGATCTGGAAAACACAACAAACCTTCATCGTGATGTTTACAACGCCTTCCAAGTTAGGCCATGGTTTATTTTGGGTGAAAAAGCCATTGGTCATATAGGTTCATTGTGGTCAGTGGATGATAACAAGAAGGGTCTCCCTCTCCTCTCTCGTGAAGGCCAAGTCCCACTAATCATATGGAAAATGATTGTAGATGCAGAGAACTTGAAAATTATTGGAAATTCTGGAGAAGAGTCCTATCATTTTTTTGAAATTGACAGCAATGGAAAGGAAGTTCCTCCTAACTCACCGGATCATAATTATAGAATTGATTGTCGTTTGACAAAGAAACCAGGTAATAATAACATGTCTAAATGTCAAATGTTAAAAATATCTTACCCCACCCTTCTCCAAAACCACTCTGATTTTTTTAGGCGTCGATAAACTTAGAAAAATTTCCAAAAATCAGATATATTCCAATTAACCACGTTTTATATTTACTTGTGTGTTGTGTGTGTAGGTACACATAAGACGTTCGTCTCCTGGTTTACCAACCCGAACTTGACAGATACTGATCCTGACAAATATGCATATAATATTGGCACATCGAAGGATGTGTATGTGACTCATGATCATGCTGTAAACATGACACATATTGTAGCAGCGGAGAAGGGAGATGAAGATGGACCAGGAATGGGTCCAAAGAAAAAATCTTGTCGAGCTCCTCGGAAAAAGAAGAGACAAGATCCTGTAATTTATTATATTTTGAACATACTTAATTTTACCTATAAGACTGTGTTACTGGTACTTGATTACTCATGCTATATTCATTATTGATTTTTAATTTCAGGACATGGTGACAAAGCTGTGGGACGCCCTTGGATTATTCTCCGGTTCATCTCATCACGTTATTCAGAGAGTTAGGAACTTATTGCGAGATATGTATGACGTGATTGCTGTTGGTGTTGGGGATCATGAGTTTTGGTCTGATCTCGCATGGAATGTGCTATGGGGTCTTCCACTCACTCATAATCCAGATTTTCAGTTCCCTCATGGTTTTCAAGTTAATAATAACGGTGTTATTGTTGTAGCTTAGTTACTTATCATCGTTTTTTATATCATTAAGCGTGCAATAAAAAAACAATTCACATAAAAACTCCGACGCATTCAATTTTTTTTACATTCGTTGTTAAAATTTGACTATTCATTTACACTTTTTACTATTACACCACCCGCAGAATTACCATGCCATGCTAATTATATTTACTGTATCATATTTAGTGTTAAGATCGTCGAAAGGGAAATTACTAGATAAAACTCATCGGATCGCTATGAGTAAAGATAATAATGACCCAAACTCTATTCTCAGTCAGGTGAGTCAAATTAATTGATACTTATTTATACGACATGTACATTCAAAAAGAAAATGGACTTGTAGTTTTTAAGAAAACAATTCATTCAATTTTAAAGCATTTCTACACTTTAGATGATAATTCTTAATCAACTTTACAGGCTAAAAAGACTTTGACCGAAGTCGGTGGGAAAGTTCCTGGTTGAATCGATCGTATTCGTTACTCTACACTGACGATGATGACCTTTAACCCGAGATAATAATAATAATATACTAGATATGGGTAACAAATGAAAGTTATACAAGTATATCATTGAATATATTTAAGCAAATACATCAACGAATGAGAAAATTATTTTACAAAATTATTATGTACTGTCAAATATATATTATCGTTACATAAAGTACTGTAGCCATTCAATGATTGTGATACCTCATTAAACTGTAACCAAAGTTTGTACAGTAATTATAACATGAGTACATAGCGACAAACAAAATTGTAGTTTATGTACATTCCATTATGATATTGCCGAAAATGTCAAAAAAAAAACAGTTTGTAACTTTACAAACAAGCAAACCCGAATAGACCAACAAACAAATCTTGTGAAAAAATTATATATTTATATTATATTAAAATATTTTTCAAATTTTTTGAATTTCAGCAATAAATTTTACGCAATATATTCATTCTGTACGAAACCAAAATAATTTCATTAGGTTCAGACAACTGTACATGACAGTGGTTACCTACTAATCTCAACGCGATACAATAATTTTAGTTTTTTTTCCTCTCTCGATCTTTCTGTAGTTTCACGAACAAGTATCAAAAATATTTTTTTTAAATTGTGGATATATAAGGCAGACTCACGAACGAACAGCTACTAATGTTGTTGACGCCTCACAATCAAAGGGTTATTCAATAGTTGCTGACTTTCTTTTAAAGAAGCTAGTTGTACAATTTTATCATTGAGTTCTTTCTCATCACATTTGAATCTAAAATGAGGAAAACAATGATATTTACAATTATTACTATTACTTTTAAAAAGGACTGTGAAAAGGAGTAGTACCTTTAGTAGTAATATTATGATTCTTACGTATCTCCAAGTTTTTGCAAGACTTCTACATTTTCACTTAGACTTGTAATGACGTGTAGAGCAGAGTCTGGGATTTCAGTATCCTTGTTTAATTCTTTGAAATTCTGTTCAACAGGTGTTAAGTCAAAGGGCTCGTCATTATATTTGGAATTGGAATTGGTAGTGGAGACCAAGTCCCCAACTGCACTCAGCTTGTCTTGAAAATTCTGGGTATACTCCTTAGAACTATCCGTTGTAATTAATTCTAGTAACAAGTCCAAATTTTCTTGTAGAGATTTGACCTTTTCTAATTCAGACACTTGCTTCTCAATCCTTCGAAGAGCACTAAGCCTTGCAGCAAATACATTTTTCGGTACGAATTCTAGTTTCAGAAATAATTGCGTAGTCTCTTCCGTCTGGTTCTGTGAATTTACCAATGAGACAACATTTAAGACCCTTCACTAAAAACCCTTTAGATAATTATTGTAAAGTTTGTATTGATCGATAATTATTGTAAAAACAAATTTACATTCAATTCTTGTCTCATGGCCTTGCTGGCACACTGAGCGAGTAATCGACGCTGGAGGTACATGCAGTATAATTCATCCAAAATTTCTTCATCTCCATCCGCATGTGATGCTTCAGACATTATTTTAAAGGGTCTTACACTGGATAACCTTGAAGTCGTGTCATTACTCCTTTCAGGTCTAATGGATATTGAGGATGGTACATTAGCGGTTGCCCTCGCTGCAAATAATAATTAAGACACCTGTGAGATTTTTCTAAAAAACAAACCATTTTCACTCTATCACCGAATTTCGATGACAAAAATAAGTAGTTAAGCAGGAAGGTCAATTACGAGGTTTAGATCTAATCTTTAGAGACGTGGCATTAGCTTTTGTGTCAATCATCCCTTTCTTGATCTGTTTGGGGGCCATGTCATTATCCTGTTTTGTTGAAGAGCTACAGAAAATCCACACATAAATGTTGTAGAATGGTAATCCTTTTGTTACAAGGCTTTTCTAATAATAATGCTTTACCTTTTAGTAGTCACAGGAGTTGTCCTGATCGGACGTCGTGAATTATTCATCTTTCCAATGACCTGACAGTGACACAGTCAGAAAAAATTTTTTTGGCCGCTCTTTTTGTAATTTCCTACCCAGACAAGGACATCATCTCTTCAGAAGATATACTCTGATTTCATGGACGACGAGAGAGACAAAGACTCAATGGACTCAAATCGTTTTTATGAAAAAGAATGATTTAGATTCGTTTTTATTCTTAGAAAATACAGTTGTGCATACTAAATTAAGTCTATTTTTATATGTAGTATTTTGTAGAATCATCCACATTATATTTTTTACTTATTGCACATCAACGTTGTGAACAAAATGTTCTTCGTAATATATATTTATTTTTAGGTTGACCAAGTTTTGAAATAGTTTAAATCTGTTATTGAACAGTAGTTGACGTCAATTTGATGGCTGGATTAAATGCGACTGGCTTGAATCCCTTTGTCTTGTTGAATGGTTTGGGTTGAAATACCCCCGACGAGGGCATTGAAGTTAGTAAACTGGATTGACCATCCTGAGAGACAAGTTTAACATGATTACAGAAATCAAGACATGACAATGAATTTTGAAAAAATTATTTAATGACTACCTTCTCTGGTTCTGTCAGATCACTGATATTGGAGCTCAGTGCTGACATGGGAGGAATTGTTGGACTTCTTGGAGGGCTGTGCGAGTACTTTTGATACAATTGACTTTTTCTACAACAAAAGAGAAACGAATGTTTATTAACATTGGAATTCTTATAATCAATGTAGGTTGTACAATTCATTACTTTTTATGGTTGACATGTGGCGAGTCCAGTGGGGTCAAGTCTATACTACTCTGTCGAAGATGATCAGATGTGTAACCGGGGAAACTAGCAACACTTGAAGCTCTTCCTGCATTGGAGGAACCCCGGATATTGGCCCAGTCTCGACGATAATTATCTCTAAAAAAAGAAATGACATTAATTTTTTAGAATCCTGTATTTGTCGTGTTGATCCAGAGAACTTGGCCAGTAATACATGACCAAATCACTTTTCATTTGTTAATGAACCTTTTTGCTGGTCACTGCTACCTTTGACCTACTAAGGTCAAAAGGTAATGAACAGGTAAATTCACAAGAAAAATGCTTGACTTGAACGCCACTTATTTTTATTTGCCATTGGTGGCTAAAGCTTCCAAAATTTTTCCGTCCAGTTTGACGTGAACGGCGTCGAAGTCTGACATTCTCCAATGTGAATTATCTGCTCACCTTTTGACCTCTATAGGTCAATTGAATGAATAGTAACTCACGAAATTACACTGGATGGTCCAGAACCAAGACCCAAACCCGAACTGGGACGATCTTCCGTGACTAAATTCGAAGTTGACCCACTCAGTCCTGTACCAAACAACATTAGTTGTATTAAATTTTAGAAAACTACAGACAAGCTTTCAAATTACTTTGGGTAAAAACTCACTAGACACGTTGACCAGAAAAGGAAACGGTTTTACGGGGATGTCACAAACAACCCCTGGATGAACTGTAGAACGAGGAACCCGATTTTTCCGTTCAACTGGAGTCCGACGGGAAAGTGGAAATATATCACTACTCGAAGACTCCATGAATCTACATACAAGAATATTATGATTATAATTTATTCGATTCAAAAAGTAATTAAATTTAAAGACAAATATTTCTTTTACCTGGATGGACTTGAAGTATTTGCCCGTGGTGACCTGTAGTCACAATACTGCCTTCCGTTTTCCTGCCTCATTTCAGATAATTCCTGGGTCAACTCTGAGGAACCACAATGACTACCATTATTATTATTATTGTATGTTGTTCCATTTCTTTTCTTAGACGCATGGATAAGTTCTCTTCGAAGATCCATCCCGGCAGGAGCACCTTCTGGTTCTTGTCTTTCAGACTCACTAAAATTTTCAAAAGTGAAAAATTGTAAAAACTTGTAACTGTAAATTTAATACGGATATATAATACGGAGTTACAATTCAGAAAAATTTGACAGAGTATATGCACCATAGATTCTTATTTGAGCACCCTTAGACCCTTGCATTTCATATTGTATGGTGGTTTTCTGAC
>WJFB01001981.1:0-23636 GCA_009870185.1 Pygmarrhopalites habei
GGGTTGGAGGGCACCAATTAAATCTACATGTACTATGATTGAACTCAACTTTTTTTCCAGGTCAGAATGAATTTTTTCAGGGAGAATAATTGTGGCCGAACACACACACACAAGTTATTGTTGAACGGAATGTAGGCTGTATTGAAGATAAGTTGACCTCTGGAGGTCAAGGGAGTGGGTGGATGGAAAAAGTATCCACGAGAAGGTTGGTGGGGAAGGGGTCAGCTAGCTGTGTGCCAAGTTTGGGATCTCCAGGATGCAAACTAATTTTTCCGAGATTTATTTGTAATTTATTGGTCGGGCCAATAATTTATTGGTATTGGAAGACCAATACCTCTTACCAATACTATGATCTCTACACTGCACAGTCACACCCACAAATACGTTGGAAATAACAAAAGTGTCCGAGAGTGTTCGAGGATTTTTGAAAGTGTTCGAGAGTGTTCGATTTCAAACTATGATTATATGTTATGTAGGACGACCTCAACTGTTAAATAAATATAAAGCTATTTAATTAACAATTATCATCGTCTGTTCCTCCTTGCTATTCATCTTTTAAATTTTTATTAGTTAACCATGTCAAAGAATTTTTTTTCTCAAGTTATTTTTACGTAAGTTAAGGTTAATGGTTTAAAATGTTATTGTTGTTTTGTCTGTGTGTCTGTCAGGGTTTTCTTCATAATATAATATAAGTAATTTTTGTCATGTCATTTTGAATCGTTTTAATATTAATTATTAGGTTTTTTATGTATCAGATAATTATTTTTCATTTAAGTCATTCCGAGTTTTTTTTTTAAGTCATCTGCAGCGACCGTTCAGCAATGCCAAAAACGTTTACCATCAAATAGAAATAATTGAATAATGATAATAATAATATACTCATAATAATTAATAGGTTAAGTAATATTCATTAGTAATGAATCATTAATATTATATAACGTTATAATTTATATGGACATTCAGTTTTTTATATCAAATTTGGAGATAACATACCATTCAATATAACGACGATCAATCAATTTCCCCAGTGAGAATATTCTCGTTCATATAATATATTTCCTTATATTATTTTTTTTCTTCTCACTATATATATATATCTATAATTTTTCACTTTGAGTTTTTTTTACAAAGTATACCTTCATAAAATTTACAACGTTGGCTCTTCCCCGTCGTTTCTTCCTCATCCCTTGTATGTACATTTTTGAGAATTTTGGTGAAAGTAGATGGGCTTTCTATTTTTTATAACTTTCACTGAAAAGTGAAACTCAAACATTGAAGTTGAAATTGTACTCAAATCCTTTTTAGACACGTTGTGTGTCAAGTCTGGGAGAAAGTAAAATTAAATTGGTTTGTTCTATAACTTTGGCAGACTCAACGACAACTACTTAAGCTTGTATTAAAATGATGCAATAAGTCATATATAAATATCCTATTTGTTGATTCGTAATCGTTTTTCCTCTCTTTTTTTGAAAATCTCGAAACTCATTGTAGAAATATATTGTCATTTATTGTATCAATCGTCAACTTTAACCTCGTAAAAACTACACACCCTCATCTTCAGTTTTTTGTATCTTTTTGTGTCACAAATGTCCTTAAACTAGTTTTGGTAATGTGTGTAAAAGAGCAATAATTTTAATTTGGTTTCATATCTCAAACATGATATATATATATATATATATATAGTATGTAGTTTCTTGGTAGTTGTAGTAGAATCTGCCAAATATTATATTACAACAATTTTGGAGAAAATATTTTGCATTTGTGTGAACTTTCGACCTCTCCTTTTTCACCAAATAATTGTAGAACGAAGTGGATTGTGAGCTAACTGGGGAAAATGATGAGAGAAAGTGTGTGCTTTCACTGTGCAGTTTTTTTCAAATCAACAGCAGTTATTTTAAGTTACACAGTGATATTAGTGTAAAATGTGTAGGGGACAGGTTTCAAAGTCTTCATCAACCTCATTCATTCAACCAGAAAACCAGCTGGTATTTTTGAATAATTGTTGAGAAGAGAAGAGGATGTTTATTTTGATTGTGTGTGCGTGTCTGTGTGTTTTTCTGCTTGTCTTCGTTGAGAGGTTAAATTGACAAGCATTTACATATCTATAGGTATGTATCATACTTTCACTCGATGTATTTTATACACTCGTCATAAATAAATAACTTGTACATGTGAGTTAGATAGAGTTTAACATGAGATATTCTATCTGTGAACTTCTATCTGTGAACTTTTATCTAAGAAGAAAAATTGAATGCGTGTCAATTTGGTTTCATTTTCCATAATTTAGTTGAATGTTTATATTATCCTTCCATTCATATTAGCTCTCTAATTTGACAAGACAGTGAATGTCAGGGTGTACTCAAATCCACAAAGGAATATAGAATAGAGAATAATTTTGACAGCAGACTAATCTTGATAAATGAAGGAAAGATAAAGAAAGAAGAAAAAAACTAAATCTGCATAAATCAATGAAGAGGTTTCCTCTACAACTCATGGCTTTTTCAGTACTTGGTATGTGTGAGTTGAGGAATGGAGATGTAAAAAAATAGAAAGGGTTTGAGCCTGTCAAAAAGATGGAAACAAGTTGTTGACTGTCAATAAAAACTGTCAAGTGGTTGAAATGGCTGATTTCATCAAATGTCATACTTACATTGACACATTGGATCTCATGCAAGGAAATTTTGTTACAGAAAGAACGGAGGACGGATGAGGAAATAATAGAAATATGAGGGATTGTGTTTTGAAACGGAAGTACAATCTATCGTAAAGAAGAATCTCATTGTGTGTGTGTGTATTGTGTAATTATGATCTTATCGGGAAAACAGAAAGGAACCGAAAAATATAAAAACATTTCTCTCCCCTGTTTTTCCAGTACAAGAATAGACTTGGGTTGAAACGTAGAAACTGAACATTGTACCACGTGTTATCAACACGCGAGTGTACTACAGTAATGTGTAGGGTATGGTGAGCATTCCCAGCAAATTTCAAAAGGCATGATGATGGGATCCAGAGAGAAGTGGAGGAGGAGGAGGAAGAGTGTAATGAATAGGAAAAAATTGTGTTGACATTCAGAGAGAGAGAGAAAGAAAGAAAATATCCAATATACATAAAGTAGTAACGAGTAATCATATTGTATACTACTGCACCGATCATCAAGAGATAAATGGAAAGATACTCTCACAATCTGTACCAAGACTTTCTCTTTCTGTTTGTTGGAATTCCCCTCCTCTTCCTTGTATACATATTTCATGACTTTGTCCTACGAATCTCATTCCTCCTCCTCACACATTCCCTCACATGTAATATGATGAAGGATACACTCTCAGATCAACGTGGTAATTTGAACTCTCATGACTATGTATACATGTTCTCTCACATAGAAACATGAACAAGTTATTTGACCGTGTGTTCTGTGTGTGTGTGGGTGGGTGGAGAGAGTGGGGAAAGTAAACTTGGTTATACTTTGTACGGATACATCGAATTAAAAAACATTGGTACTTAGCCTAGTGTGTGTGTGTGTTTGTGTTCAGTGGTTGAGTAGCCAGGGAGGTGTGTGTGTTTAGGTAATAAAAATGAGGATGTACATGGAGACGAGGAAGAAGAAGGATGACTGAGGAAGAGCCATACGTAGAATGTGTGCGCCGTTCGGTTTATAATGATCATTTCTTGGAAATTAGCAAGAATTCGATAAATATCTAATCATAATAATATTATTATTATTATTGTATAATATAATATATTAATATTTTTTTTGACCTCAGTGATTGTATTCGATAATATTACGCTGATTGGAAAGAATGGACTGACCACACACGATGATCCATGTCTGCTCGCAGTCTGAACAACACTCTCGAGGAGAGAATGAATCGCAATGGCATTAAAATGATTAGTAGTAGTATTAACAATTTCAGCCGTGGTATTAATAAAATTAGTAGTAGTAATAATAATAATACTAGATATAATAACAATGGCCTGGAGAATGGATTTTTAGTTAGTAGTATAGTAATTACGGTCACTGTGCTAGTACTCACATTTCTATAGTATATTTTTATAGTCTCTTCCTTTTTATAGTTTCTTTTTATCGTCGTCGACGTCATGATCGTCATTAAAGTATTAATTCTTCTACTCAAATTAAAATCATTATTATTTAGTAAAAGAAATAATAGTAACAACTGTTCCAGGACAACGTTTTCACAGATTCTATGAACCACAGAGTGTAGTCTACTTATTGGGTTGAGTGATCTAGGAGTAGTCGACGGTGAGGAGGTCAGGGTCATGATGGGGTCATGATCCTTTCTAGAATGACGTCTCAATCCTCCTCCTTCGTAGTCCACACTACCACCACCACCACCATCATCACTTTTCTCCACCACCACAACAACAACAAAAAGGACAGTCGGTGTCTTATTCTTCATCCTTTGGAAAAGTGTCCTCCAGTAGTGTAATATAATAGTATTAATGTGGACTAGGTGTAGATCTACTACGTTTCCTGTTCCTATTACGGTGGCGGAGGATGATGCTGTGATGGAGGGGACAGCATTCTGAATGATGAGACTCATTGTTTTCATTGTAATTCTGAGGAATTGTTTTTGACTATGTGTCACATGAGGTACTATCCACTCCATGAACCATTTTTTCAATTTATTTAGGGTGGCTATTGAGTGCCGATGAACTTTTGACTTCCACGAACGACTCGACGTACTCAACTTCATCATTATTTTAACTAAGTATTGACTTGTTTGACTACGAACAACAGTGTCTGTGTGCTTCTTGAGGAAGTAGATTGTCCCACAGTAGTAGTAGGAACAACAACAATTATAATAACAATAATAATTATCCTTTCTACTGTTGTTCCTCTTGTCACTCCCCACGACGTCACTATACTTGTTATTATATATATTATTATTTTTTTGCTTTTGAGGAAGGTTCATCATCATCATCGACCTTTTTTGGTGATACTCACAATGGCTTGAGCTGATTGGCATGACCGAGACTGTCGTCGTCCCCATCTTGTCATAATTACCTCCTTCACCTCCACTTTTCAACATCATCTCCCTTTCTTCCTTCGTCTTGTCCTCATCATTGTTTCTTTGAACCAAAGTTGACGAAACAAAAGTCGTAGTTTTTAATTGTAAATTTTTTGGCAGGAAATTCGTCGTTAATAGTACCATTAGTAATAATAGTAGTAGTAGTATCATTATTAGCAACAACAATAATAACACAGGAAAACAACGATTATGGTGGATGGTGATTACTGGCAATGGCAAACTGATCGGGAAGTGAATGAATGGTTGTTGTCGACTCGCCGAGGATTTTGCGGAGGATTTGATGTCACCACCACTCACAAGATGAAGATGATGTGGCCGTTGTTGTTGTTGTCCATGTTGACCTAACTTCCCTTCCGCCCCTACAGACCTTTTGTTCAGGTGAACGTCATCCTCATCATCTTCATCATCCATGGACATGAATTCTTCCTCCTCCTCCTCTTCCATATCATTGTCACTCGTAGTGGCTGTCGTCATGTCTTGTCGCCGTCGTCTACGGCGACTTTCACTTTCACTCGCCGATCTTCGACTAATTGTCCCTCCTTGCTCAAGTTCACTTTGGTGACGATGTCCTTCTCCTTCTCCTCCTCTTCCTCCTCCTCCTCCTCTGACCAGTCCATCGTTTGAGTCAGTATCTTCTTCGACGTTATCTGGGTCATCCTCTTCCCCACTGGACGACGAGACAAGACTTAGGAAGTTATTATAATTATTTCTCTTCTGAATTGACTTACTACTACTATGAGATGATGACACTTCGAACCAGTCATCACGGAGGTAATAGTTTGCTTCGGAACTATCTCCGACTATCGTAGTGACGACTGGACTTTCTTTTTCACTACCACCACCTCCTCCTGTCTCAACGATCGTGGCCACCATATCAGCTTTGATTGCCCTAGACAAGGCCAATTTTGAGGGTAAGGAGTTGACCAAACGTTGACTTTCCCCCACACCCCCACTAGCACCACCACCACCACCCACACTAATAAAATCATCTGAATTCTCTTCTCGCTGCTCATAACCCCCGTCCACAAAATTATCCTCTAAATTAATGAGAATCTCTCGTTGAACATGTAAGCACTGTATCTGCACTTGATTCTCACTGAGTTGAGCTGCAGAAGGGATGACCGGTCGGTCAGTACCCCTCTGAAACCCTTCAAATTCCTCCTCATCGGAGGAGGGTGAAGACTGTGGAAATTGTTCAGTTTTGAGAGCTGCGGAGTAAGTCCAACAACAGGATGTGTCATTACTATTAATTAACTCATCGGTTAAATTCACTTCATTCCCAGACTGGTAGAAGTAATGGTGCTTCGAAGATTTTTCTGGATGCTGGGACTGTGACTTGAGTGCCGTGAAAAGGAGGGCCGAACGTCTTCAAAACAAATAAAATGTCCACTTTCAAGTAAAGTACTTTCTTAATTTCAAGACATGTTCTGACTCTACGTACCACAACAAGGTACAAAGTTTAAGTAAGTAATTACCTCGAACAGTAAAATGCAGGATGGCCGCCATATTGCGATGGATGAAGGGCAGGAGTTCCTTCAATAATTAATTATTCAACAAATAAATTAACTCACACTCTCTGTACTCTTCGTTCATTGTGTCTTACTCTCTAACCTACACAATTCTGGTGTGTTTCCCCTATTCTACTACACCATGCACTCTAACCCTCTTTACTTGTGTGCTTAAATGGAACTCTAACATGTAACTTGTCACGTCCTTGCATAATTCAATTTATTTATTTTGACAAGCACATCCCTCCTTCCTGGTCACCGTCAACACACTACACACCCCATTTACTTTAGTGTAATGTACATTTAAGAGAAGGATAACTTGTAATTGAACTAACCTGAGGGACCAAGTTGGTTACGATCTGGTGTGAGGTATGGACAGACTGGAAAAGGAGAAAACACACATACACAGTTAGTTTTATATTCCCCTACAGTCAAGAGTGACAGGACTCTGTCAAATTGTTTTGATTTTAATTATCCAATTATGTAAATACTCAATCCCTGTACACCCAATTCAAGAGTACTCTATATTTTCCAAAATCAGGAGAAAGATTTCTCCAACAATGAATTGTTTCACACATTTCAAGTACTGGAAGGAATAGTGAAAGGTGGATCAAGAAACAAAATTGAACACACCTCTCAGGACACGATGGCAGACTGAGTCACAACTAGGGAAGGGCATCAGTGATCGGCTGGTTAGAGGAATCTTTTTGCCGGACTCGTCCTCTCCGAACTCGTCGTTGTCTCCATTCTCCGCGATCACACTGCATGCCCAGTCTCTGTACGCCTCCTAAAAATTCCATCCAAATTCCATGTGAGACACTTTCCATATTTACCCTTTCTGGACAATTAGACTATATTTTCATGACTCCATCTTCTCTAAAAATTCCCATTAAAATTTGAAAACAAAATCATGTGGTTAAAGAGTACGGAAGGAGAGGTAAAAAAATATGTAATATATAACTTTCATGTAAATAAATATCAAAATCCGCAAATCGGCTATTAGAAATGACTTTTACTTTACTGTCAAACTTTCCGGGAGTTTTCTCCCCTTTCCCTCTCTCTCTCTCTCGTTCCAACATTCACTACTGCTCACACAAACCACCACCCAAATCTCATTATCATGTGTAAAAATAAGGCGAAAGGGAAAAGGAATTAGAATCAAAAGCTTCATTCTTTTCTTCTATCATTCCCTATTATAATATCTCTTTTTCTCTCTCAAGAAAAACTCTCTCCACCGCTACCTATCTTTAATTTTTAATCATAGCCGAGAAGGGATGATAATATATTGATATCAAAGTCATAAAGTGATATGTATGATATATCCCGTGTGTGTGTTTGTCACGAAAGGTTTTATAAAATTTCTCTCTTTCCCTCATTGGTCCTATATCATCTGATAGTCATTGGTTGGACCATCACCTTCCATTGATTATAGTCACATGTGAAAGTTTTTAAAAATATTTTTATATTGAAAAGTGAGGGGAAATTAATATAACGTCGCCTAATTTATCTACATTATATAATGAAGGATACACTTTGGCGGTGGTGGTGGCTCATATTACTTACTTACCCTATGCCCCCCCATATGTATATTAGTGAAGAATGAATGAAACTTACCTGACATTGGAGACTCTGTTCCTGGTTGACGCTGTAAGGTTGATTGCAGTCTATCCTTGTGAGAAGTTTGGCCATGTCGCAAAACATTTCTCGAGCCCTTCCTTCCCTCCTTGTCAATTCCTCCTGAGTTAAAGTTAAATCATCTCATTAGAGGTAGAAGGAGTTAGTAAAGGAGAGGAGTTCAAAGTTTAACCATCCCACAAGATATTACAATTATGCTTGATGACATAATAGACCAAAATAGCATATATCCTCTCCTCAAACTGTGTACACTTTAGATATCCTAGAGAAGGAGGACAAGAATAATTAATAAATAAAATATTACCTGAGCTCTGACGCTGAGAAGAGTTGAGTTTTTCAAGGCGAAGCAAAAATTGGGCCATTGTCTGCGTACAAAAGACACACAAGTCACAAAAATTGGATGATGAAACATTGCATTAAAAGAATAATAAATCCGGATTTTACTATGAATGACCTTAAGTAATTGTCCATTTGTAATAATGGAATTACAGTAAACCCAGGGACCTTACCGTGCTTCAATGCAAATCGGTGTTGGAGTAGATGAGCTGATAAATTCTGATGGAGCAACACTACCGGGTAGTACAGCAGTTATCAAAATGAAGAGAATGAGGTACACCTAGAAAAGTCATTCAACAATCCCACGGTTAACGACAAGAGACCTTTCATAATTAATATTAAAACTTAATCCAGTCATGTTTAATATTTTCATCTTCTCTAGAATCTTCATGTGATTGATTCTAAATTTATATTGTACACACAGCCGGGAAAGTGAGTGAGTAGTGGGAACAAATCAACTAAAGTTGAGAGTAGTAGGAAAGAAAAACAATCCAAAATTACTATTCATTCATTTCCCCACTTTCACTCTTTCTCCACTCTAAAAATGGAACTCTTACAGTAGGACATGAGTTGAGGTCAACGTGGAGGAAAGAGTACAGTCTTAGTTCCTCCTTCTACTTAACACATACATTTTTAATCAAGTTGTAGTGGAAAAAAAAGTATAGACAAGATACAAACTTTGAACCAGCCACACACACACAAACACACGTTATACATATATGTATAAATGCCCCAGTGGTTGGGTGGTCGACTGGTGTAAATATAGTACTACTCACATATATTCCTTGGAGAACTAAATAATTCAAGGAATTCGAATATAATCTTGTAACTCTTGAGAGTGAAAGTACTACTACCACTGTGACCAACCATCACTGTTATGGAACACCACTTAATCAAATATGTTTAAGGAGAAAGTAAAGGTTCATAGAAATGTGTTTGCTGAGAGGAGGGAAAAGGGAAAAGAGGAGAGGAGAAAAAATTGCGACACTTGAATGACACTGAGGAGTAGAATGAAAAACACATTGTGAGTGTGTGTGGCATTCAAATGGAAGTATAAATTGGAGTCAGTTATCCTCATCTTCAGTCAAATTTCCCTTTTTCTACTTTAAGTACATACAGCGAATATTATTAAGAGTGACAATGCCCTTCGAAATAAAAAACGATTGGATAAAAAGTCAATTATTGCATATTTGAGTTGTCAGATTTGGATGAGAGTTCAAAATAAATACACTGTCAATCGGGATAACTAAGTAAGTGGTGTACTACCTAACAAAGAGTAGACTAGCTAGAGTCAGTCAAGTTGTCATGATGTTTGTAATCTGTCATGAGATTATCTGTAAAATAAGTTGAAAGACTTCCCCGCTCCTCACAGAGTTGCTTGGGACAATCGACACATCAAAATAATAATAATAAAGTTGAGCTTTCACTCAATTCGTATCAGTGTGTGTGCGTGTTTGGAGACTAACTATTAATCCACTGTCAATAATATTATTCTTACCGTATTACTGCGCAAAGTAGAACAAACGATCGGCATACTGCCGCCGCTAAGCTGCCAACCCAAAGCATCGGCAGGCTTGGTTGACAGGCACGCCTGTACACAAAAACACAAAATACATTTTTGATTTTCATAAACTGCATTTTAAACTTAAAAAGAAATTTTTTAAACACACATTGGTTCAATACAGCCTGAAATCTAATGAATCTCAGCGGCGGATAAGTTGTCACTGATTATCAATGCTTTATATTGTCAATTGTATACAACTGGCTGGTTTAAATTATATTTTGAGGATGATCTCAAATCACTTTCTCCAGTGAAAATGTCACATAGAAATAGGTTGATCACAACTTTTAATAATGAAGATTATGGAAATATCGTGTGTAACACTTCACCAGACGCTAGTGATCTACAAAAGATATATGTGTATGTTCTAAAAATCTCTCTCCCTCTCCAATACAATACAGATCTACTCTACATCATTGTACTCGGTGTCAAGAAAACCGATGATTGTGCTATTAAAAAATATTCATACATGGAAGGATGATGAACAAGAGTTCAGAAAGATTTTGTCACCATTGTTAATGATATTCAACCGAGAAACGGGAAAATGTTCACAACCATGGTGCACTAAAATGAGAGGCCCTTTAGGTGTACCCTTTGTCCTTGCAATTGTAAGACGAAGAGCAGCCTCAGAAAGCACGTGACCCAACCAGAGAAAAATTTTACAAAAGTGGATATCCCAATCGGGATTGACCACAAAACTCATTCCACCAATGACATTAGTCATCACAAGTGAGAGTAACTTTCTGATCCAAAGGTTGGCCTAAAAACTTGGACATGAGGAGACACAGGAAGATGGGTCACTTCAAATCCCCACAACCTGTCTCCTTCAAAGACTTATCAGATAGTACAAAGAAAAGATTCTTCTGACAAGATTCAGGGGTAAGAATAAACGTACCGGAATCAACACAAAACAGTGAGACAAACAAATTTAATCAAGGTGTCCATGATAAACAGGTTCAACTAAACCACAGTCAATGGTCAATAAATGGGAGACTGTGAGTGGAGACAGTGCGGAGAAACTTTTCTAATATACCAGAGAGAGAGAGAGAGAGAGAAAGTTGATAGAGTAAAAGAAAGCTAGGAATTCAATAAAGAACTTTTTTTTGTGATCCACACACACGTCATCATTTATCGTGATGACCTCATGTCCTCCCCTTCTTGTCCATGGACAGTGTGCAGCTGGATTCCAGTTGACCAAGGAAAGATTAATTGTAATAACTGCACTGCATTGCAGGTATTGTGAGAGTGACTCAAAGAAAGGGAAACTATGAAAAAGTGTCTGTCTAGATACTGTATATCGTATAAGGTTAAAAGTTTAAAAATAAATTTACTTACAAATTCAAATTGGCAGTGCCCTCCGAAGAAACATGGCTTATAGCTGTATAGCCTGCCGTGGCCGGCGGTCCCAAAAATAAGAATGAAGAGTAGCACCAAAATTCTGACAGGTCGTGAGATTTGCGATTTTGACACGGCACAATTGTGTCACACTAGATTTTGCTTGACAGCACAGCTGTGTAGAGCAAATGACTTGAATACTATGAAAGTAGGGGTGAATACAAGTAGTAGTAGTCGTAGTAGAGTTTGTAAAAAGAGCTGTGGTGAGCTTGAGAAAATTCGAGTATGAAACCATGAGTTGTGACTTTCACAACGAGAATAACAAGAACAACTCCGTCAAAATTGAAAATTGTAGTAATTTTTTTTAAAAGTAGAGACAACCACTTGAGTTTGTGTGTATTTATATTGTGTGTGTACGTGTGTGTGCTTTGTGTGAAGCCTTCAGCTAGTAAATTTTTCCCCTCTCTTCTCTCTCCTTCCCTTCAAATTGTACATAAAAGTACAGTTAAGTTTACCATTATCATCATACAAGATTAAGTGTCGGAGAGAGAGTGTATGTCCCGTTTTTTCAAGTATTGTAATTAATAATAATTTTTAACAGTCGTAGTAGCCCTTACATGTAATTGTATTACAACTAATCTATATTTTTGAGTGATTGTCTTAGAAATCTGAATCTGTCAACTCTTTGGACACTGCCGGGAATTGTATATTATTAGTAGAAATGAACTTTCTCTCTCTCGGTATTTTCTTATTATACATACAGTAGTTAATAAGAATAATAAATTTTTTTATAATCTCCACAAAACTAGCTATAATATACTGGCAGTGTTGAACATGTTCTGTTAAAATGGAAGATATCGGCTACCGAGTAATAAGATTATTAAAAAATTTCATTGAAGATTTTCAACTATCTCGTTAGGAATTTTTTTGTCTCTCTCCGGGAATTTGCATTGGAGCCACCCGGGATGGCAAAATTCTGTCTGCACTTTATATATGTATAAATTAAAAAATGATTTTCTCTCCTCTGTACACACACCACACACACACACACAGTGAATGAAAACGAATGGGAAAAGATGGAGACAGAGAGTGAGAGTGAGAGAAAACAGTTTAGAAAAAAGGATCAATGTTGAGTAAGATTGAAATTTAGAACTGAGCTTTGAAATAATGTAGGCCGAGATGACACGATGATTTCTCTTCTTCTTCTTTTTTTCCCTTTCTGTGTTTCAACAGACAAAAAAACACTGACAAAGAGAGGCCAACAACAATATAATATTGATATTTGAAGATAAAGAATCCAGACACTGTAAATGTGAGTGTGTAGAAGTTAACAAATTGGTTTTTATATTGTGCTGTGTAGTGTATGGTGTGTGTGTGTGAATGTTGTGACTCTCAGGTGGTAATGGCCAAACCGGGTTGTATTTTCGTTCTCCCTGTTGTACGGAGGAAGGAGGAGAAGTTTACATATCTCGGAGCACTTGGACAACAATTGACTTGAAAAAATGATTTTGGCTGATTGTGGACGATGGTGACGAGAGAGAACAAGAGAAGTGGAAGATGATGATGAGATGAGAATAGAGAACAAGTTGATGATGATGTTGAGAAGATGAGGAGCTTTGATGATTTTTAAAGTGATCAAACCGACAGACACAAATAAAATGGGAAGGAAAAAGGGAATAAAAAGAGAGGACTGGTCCGGTGGTTGAAAGGACTGATGTATGACCAGTGGAAACACAACTGAAAAAGTGAAAATATTCTATAATATTTTTTTAAAATCGCAATCGAATTCGCCCTAATTTTACGGAATCCATTTTTGACAAGCAGGGCGCAAACGCTTGTCCGACAAAACCCGATTCTCTCTCTCTCACAGTCTCACTCCTTTTACTATATAGGCTATCAATCCAACTCTCTCTCACTGTCTTCTCCTTTCCCTTGTACATTTTCTCTCTCCCTCACCACTCCTCTCTCTCCCCTCTCCGTGTAACAGGAGTACATACGAACATTTATGTAGGTAAAATTATCTATATATAATACACAAAAGTTGGTGCGTGTATTCAATGCTCTTCTCATACAATCTCGCCTCTCTCTTTCTCTCCGTCCGTACATTGTGGATGTGAGTGCGAAACTTGGGGAATATCTGTCCTTTTCCATAGTCAGCAGTGGAGTCAGAATAAGGTATGCCTAATATAATATGTGAACAATTGAAGCCGTCTCCGAATTGTATGACTCTCTCTCATATACTGTGATATCATAACGTACATAGTACTGGGTAGTCAAAACCCAAAACTCTCTCTCTCTCTCAAGTTAATAAGGTAACCACTCTAAACAGAACCAGGCTCATGCTTTCCCTCTTTTCATCTCTGACCCACCAGCCAGTGTCTGTCTAGTCTCTGGTCTAGAGACAGGCTAGTAGTGTCTGTCTCTTCTCTCCTCTGCAACAACTCAACTCAACTTCTTCCTCTTCCCTTCCTCTACTTCTACTACTATGTTGTCTGAATGGAACCAACACACTTTCATCCTAAACTTTCCTTCCCTTTCCCTCATGTACAATTTCTCCACTACTTTTACTTATATTACCTACTTACTGTCTACTGTTAACTGTCATTTCATCTCACCTCCCCTTTTACAAATAAATATACATGTGTACATGTAGGTACACACACACAAAACTGCTTTCTCTCGTGATTCCACATTTTTAAACTTTTACTACATTTTGAAAAATTCATCATATCATTCTTTTATGTTCCATGTCTTGGACTTTCCGACTACGGTTGGGGAAAATACCCGGAATGACAAGACAAGGGCGAGAGAGAGATGATTTGTAAAATATGAGTGGAGAAAAAAGAAAATTTTCCGATTGCTCATGCTACTAAATTGTAGTAGGTAAGTATGCGTAGGTGTTTCATCATTAAAATATTTATGTAATCTTTGTATTTGCGTATATCATGGTAACTGATCTCAACCCCCCTCCCCCTTCACACTATGTATGTTACCTACCTACCTACACTTATCTGTGTGGAATAGATCTCTATGATATATATACACTGAATCAACTTACTCGATGCAGCAAATTTTATGAATGCTCAAGGTACTACATATTACACTTACGGTAAAGTATGTATCCAAGTTGAAATGTGATGATATAGAAAACCCAAATCATTTCAACAGAACCAGCAGTTTCCCATTCCCTTGTTTCATTGCCTTGAGTAAACAGAAGAATCAAGTATACACACAAATATAAATTTTTATTACCATTATATACAGGGATATTTCCCCCTGTACACATTTGTTTAGTATAATATAACAGCTTGAAATTCAGGCATCTAAAACTCTGAGAAAAATTGACTAAAGGCAACAAAAAAAATATTAAATGCACAAAATTTCATTGTATTATTTTGTAATATAATTTGACAGTATTCACATTTTGTGACTAGTTGAAGCTGTTGTTCAACAACAACAAAGATAACAACCATTTAAAAGGCACCGTAATATAGTATATTTTGAGTAGTAGTTGAGCAACTTCTACTTCATCAGCAGCAACTGATTTGAAATACTGACGTGACAACTAATTGTACTCATCTTCGGATGTAGCTATCCAGTCACCCAACCATTTACAAGCTGTTGGGCCTATCCAAAGGAGACCTACTTCCACAAATAAATTGTGAGTAAGAGTTGTCTATCCTATGTAACGAGATCAAAATAATGATGAATCAATTACCTGTTAGGAAAAATTCCAAGTATCCAATACCAATCCCAGCAATCACATCCAGGACATAATGACGTCGAAGTAAAACTCTTGAAACACACACAGCCCCAGCCCAAATGAGAATTGGGAACCGAAATATAAACGACATTTCTGGGAAAGCCCACTGAGTAAAAAATAAGGCTACATATATCGAGCGTGTTGCATGGCCGGAAGGAAAACTACAACAGAGTAAACAAATGTTATTAACAAGTCCATTACTTTATTGTATTGAACGTAATAGGAATCTAATTGAGATTGCATTTTTTTTAATAAAAAAAACCCTTGTTGTCACCTAAACTTGTCTGGTCCGACACTCAGTAAAAAATCATCGGGTCTATTTTGAGGAGGTCGACTTCGACGTGTCACTGCCTTGATGAATGCCACAATCATTACATCGTACACTAGACCTGGTTCAAATACAAACAAACAAAATGAATCAACAGGGAGGCTCTGGCTTCAACCAATGTTAAAAGTCTTTAAAAGCACTTTAAAAGTCAAACAGAGCATTAGAAAGAACTGCAAAGAGTACACAACTTACCAAATAGTAAATTGATTTGAATTTCTCGTGAACCTTCGCCACGTAGTAAATAAATGGAAATAAATGTGAGTACAAACCAAGGTACTCCATGACAGGACAACTGTACAACAAAAATTAAAATGTTGACAATCACTCTAGGAAAAAGATTATTTTATGACAAAAATCATGATGACAGTCACCTCTAGTCCTTTCATGTGAACTCGAAGAGAGGTTGATAATGAAGGAACAGCAGCATAGGCAATGTCAACAACCTAGTAAAAAAAATTTAACACACTTTACTAATTATCATAGTTTCTGTCATTTTTTGTAAAGGTAGATTTTTACTTTTCAAAAGTCTGTCTCAATGGAAATTAAGTAAAATTTTGATTCAAAAGTCAGTCGATAATATCGACTCCATATTTCGGTCTTGACTCTTGACTGCGACGAAAGAAGTATTTGTTGATCCAATGAGTCATCCTAATATTTGCACAATATTCTTTTAAGATAAAAAATGGTCATACCTTTTTTGTGAGGTTCTTGTCCCAGTCCAACACTTGTCTAAGGGGACCAGGTAATGTCCTTTTTGGGCCTCCAACAGCCATTCTTAATTTCAATTCTGTCAAACAATCTTTCACTTTTTCTTCTGTTTTTATCTTCAAGATTTTAAACACAGTTGCAATAATCTGCCTATCTTCCCGCTTCGAAATAGTCCTCCAAGTTCAAATAAATCTATAAAAAAAATTACAAGTTGAATTTCAGAAAATCCATTTCTATATTTTGCCAACTGAAATTGATAAAATTATAGTACCATAATGACGCACATGTTAAGGCGTGTTTGTTTAACTGCAATTAATCCAGCGAGACAGTCTGTGTTAGTGGAAGCCCGAAGGGCACTTAACGTGCATGAGTTTATCAGTTACACCCTGTTGGATGAAAATGGTCTGCCAGTTCCTCGGTTTGTCCCATAATTTGCCAAATTTATCTTCACTTTTTTACTCAAAAACATTTTGTAAATGTATGTATAATTTTTGATGTAGGTTTGGTGTCGCAAAATCTGGTAAGCCCCACAATATTTAGATTATCGAACCTTGTTCTTTTACTAGAAAACAGTCTACCACTGACCTTAATAATAATACAGGCCCGGAGGCTAAAAAGATTGCCTCTGACTTGAAAAGTAAGGATCTGGTCATTAAAGCTCAAGTCTTAACCGGTGGACGAGGAAAAGGGCATTTTAAAGGTGGTCTTAAAGGAGGTGTGAAGCTGGTTTTCACGTAAGTCACAATTACACAGTAATGACACACTTTTGGTATCCTGTACTAAATGCAAAATCTTTTGATTTTCAAAATTAAAGGCCTGAAGAGACGGGAGATGTGTCCTCTAAAATGATTGGAGACTACTTGATTACCAAACAAACAGGAGAAAAGGGACGAATTTGCAACTCTGTGATGATTACAGAAAGGAAATATCCTCGAAAAGAGTACTACTTTTGCATCATGATGGAGCGTGCATTTAATGTGAGTTTGATTATATTCTTCACAAATGCAATCAGCTGCAAATCATGATAAATTGAATGAAGCTAAATATTTTTTGTAAGATATTGTGTTTTTCTAAAATAATGTGGTCAATAGGGTCCTGTCATTGTGGCATCTTCCCAAGGAGGTATCAATATTGAAGATGTGGCTGAAGAAAATCCTGATGCAATTTTGAAGGTAAAAAGATTTATTATGCATTGTTGAACAGTAGTTCATGTCCCCAATTTCATAAATTGGTCACCCTTGTCCGTCCAAGTGACCTCAGCTTTCCAGACGCAACTGGAAATGTCTACGTCCCTAACAATCTTTTCAGGCATACATTTTGAAAATTCAAAAAATTACATTTTTTGTTCATGGGAATACTGACATGAACTTTTTTAACGTATTTTCTTTTTCTTTCCCGTAGGAGCCCATTGATATTACCGTAGGATTGACCAAAGAAAAAGCTCTTGAAGTTGCACAAAAACTTGGTTTCGCAGACCGTGCAGAGGAAATTTCTAAACTTTTCTTAAACTGTTACGAAATGTTTGTGAAGACAGACGCCTTGATGGTTGAAATCAATCCACTCGCTGAAGACTCAAATGGCGAATGTAATTAAGTGAATTTACAATGTTCGGATGTGTTGTTTCACAATTTATTCTAATTTTCGTCTCTTTTTCTCTCTCAATACAGTCATGTGCTTAGACGCCAAGTTAAGATTTGATGATAATGCAGAGTATCGTCAAAAGAGAATTTTTGATCTCCGTGATTGGACTCAGGAAGATGAAAAGGAAGTTGAAGCTTCTAAACATAATTTAAATTATATTGCTCTTGATGGAGACATAGGTTGTTTAGTCAACGGTGCCGGGCTGGTATGTAAAAAAAATATTCTAAACTAGACTAAATTTGTTCATAAATAATATGTTGAAGGCAAACTGATGATAATACTTTGATATTACTTGTACAGGCAATGGCAACGATGGTAAGTTTGTTTTGAAAGTGATTCGAGAAAGAATTTGTATACACCAAATTTTTTATTTAATAAATTTTGTATGGTTTAAAAAGGACATAATCAAGCTGCATGGAGGTTCTCCTGCAAATTTCTTGGATGTCGGTGGTGGTGCAACAGCGCAGCAAGTCAAAGAAGCATTTAAAATTATTACATCCGATCCAAAGGTTATTATAGTCAATAAAAATCAGACTTTGAGTCAATCTTACACTTGACCATAAATATATTGATACTATAATTTTTGTGAACAGGTGAATACTGTCATGGTGAATATTTTTGGTGGTATCATGAGGTGTGATGTGATTGCTGAAGGGATTGTAGCTGCTGCAAAGGAACTTAATCTACGAACACCAATTATTGCTCGACTACAGGTAAGGTGTCCTTTATGACTCTAATAATTAATGACTATTATAAATGTGTTGAAATCTGATGGATGATGAACGATCTGTCGATTCATACATAAAATAAAAAGGGAACCAATGTGGATGACGCCAAAGTCCTCATCGCAAGCTCAGGATTGAAGATCCTTCCTTGTGACAATCTTGATGAGGCTGCTCGTCTAGCTGTGAAGTAAAATTTAATTTAATATTCCCTATTATTTATTTACAAAAAAATAAAAAATAATGTTCTGTTTAGTTTGTTACTATATGAATGTATTTTCTGTTACAGATTGTCCAATATCGTCTCACTTGCAAAATCTGCCAAACTTGACATAAACTTCGAAATCCCAATCTGAAATGTTAATTATTTTAAGCGCTCTTACATTTCATAATTTGTCTATATGAGATCTAATAATTCAATTGTATTCTTGGAGATAAATACTGCGAGACTCGGCATTTTCGCATGTGAATATATTAGTCAATGAAATCGCATAATATTTAGTAGAATTACCTTCAAAGTGTAGAACACAAATATTTATTATCATAGGTCATAGAGTATGTAAATAATCCTATAAAATTTTAAAGCTACTTTTACTCGTACCCCAGAAAGTATATTATTATAATTCACAATTATTCTCGGTCTCACCGTCAGACAATTTGTTTTTTTTAAAAAAGTTGTGAGGTTCAACTTGACCTGACTATATGAGCTGTTTTAAAAACGAAAGAAAAGTCTATTGAATGATTATGAGATAAATTTTAGAAAGAGTTTTGTAGTCTACAAAGTACTTATTACATAAGTGATCAGTAGTATGGCTGACGAAATTGGCTGTTTAAATATTAGGTAATGTGATTTGAAAGACTCTTGGTGCTACTTGGTCCCCTCATACTCCAACTGGTTGGATGTAATCAATATATTATATCATTGTTACTATTCCTCCATGTTCCTGAAAAAAAAATGATCTGATTTCTAATGAATGGAAACTCAGTTTTCTTCTCCACCTCACAAAAGTTGTGAAGTCACAACATGAGGCAAATTAATGAAATATTTTCGTTAAAGAAAATTATTCTTTAATATGTTCAAAGTGGATCCTTTACAAAGGACATAAGAAAAGTATTAAAATGAAGATATTTAGTGTCATATGGAATGTGGATTTCCTCGCTTCAAATAAGTAATATATGTGTGCTTCTCACAAAGCGTTAAATGTATACAATACATAATAATAATATGTAGTACACACAGTAATGAGAATTAGAGAGAACCCTTTAAAAATGTTATAATGGTCAAAAAAAATTTGTTTATTCCATGCAATCGAAAAAAATGTTCCCTTACTGCAAAATATTGATGAACTGTATGAGTGGTTTATGATCTAGTCAGAGCGATTGTAACAATAATGATGATAATGAAAAACATAATAAAAAAATACTTATTTCAGTCAAACGGATGGGTATTAGCCGTGTACTCGTGATCATACCCCGAAATGTTAGTGGGTGTTAGTAAGTGGACACCCCTGCTAGAAATCAAAGTCAAAGGACACCCCCTGTCCCGGACGCTTATTTACAGTCCCGGACAGGGGGTATCCTATTTACTATTTATTAAGAGGTCAACAGAATGTTTTGTTTAAGAGAGTTTTAACTCTCTTAACTTGCTTAAAAGCAACTCTCTCTTGAGAGTCTTTTGTTTTATAAATAAATGATATCCTTGGTTCTAAGCTTCAATGACTTTTGAATGAGTTGCAACTAGGCGCACCAGAATATGATCGTGAAGGAACGCCGATTCCCTATACCTTCTCATGTGGGGGATTGTCGTTGAAAAGGCCAGTTGCTCAATGCTCGGCATAGGTGGATATAGTGAGGTCTCGTTTGACAACATTGAGGGTCGACGTAGTTCGCACTTCTCGACATAGACGACACTAACGTCGTTTGGGTTATATACATAGGGCAAGTCGCCTCTCTATCTAAATCTACCTCATGTGTCAAAAACGCTATTCTGAACTCAAAACTAAATTAAATCTTAGGTAAGTATAATGAGCTTTAAATAGTTCTCTGAAATTTTGTGATAGAATGTCCATCTTGAAAATGATCCTTGCTACTTTTTTTTCAGAGAAGAATGCCGTTCAACGAGGTTGATGTAAGTTAATTTCACTTCTTTGTTTTCAAAGAAGTATCATAACATAGTAAGAGTCATTACAAAAATTTTAATTTTGTGTCTAATTATTTAGATTAAGGTTATCAAGTACCTCTTTGACAAATACATACAACTAACAAGTACTATAGAAGAAAACACATCGACGCCCCAAGGGATAGCGAACTTTTTTACGGTGGAGAGTCGACAAAGAAGGAACAGGGGACTAAGGGTGAGTGTTTTAATAATAATAATGACATGCAATCTCATTTCCTTCTAATTATTCATGTCTCCTTAATAACTGGTTTTTTATAGATGAAGGCGGCAATCAAGGCTCTTCAAGGGCGTGAAGGACCTGCCGAAACACCAATTAGTGATGCCGACTTTCAACACGTGTTATTATATTTGGGGGTTTTGGCAGGCATGATTCGATACTGCCCAGAAGAGTTTACTTCATCCGATTCTTCAGGTTTACCATAATGCATTTCTGTCCTTTGTATGTATTAAATTAAATTAATTCAGGTTCTTGGGTTTGTTTTTTTTATCACTCAAATTCTGGTATATATTATTATTATTATATGTGCACACACATGCATATTCTACGACACTCCCTAAAGATTCACCAAAAAATTGATCTGAGATACCCCCCTCTAGAAAATTTTTCATTTCGGGCTATGATCGTGATTTTTATTCATTCACACACTAAAGTGTAGGAACAGCATATTGTGAATTGTAAATGCAAAAACAAAAATCATCAAAAAGTTCATGAAAGTTTTTTTTTATTAAACAAATTCCCCTCAGGTCAAATCTTTTATTGTATAACAATATATGTAGCAGAAAATATCTATCAGTTACTTTGCGTAAGGCAGAATGGAAGGCACTTCAAGTCAGAATTGATAACGAATAGCATATAAGTATTTTGTCACGAGTCAACGATATATATTATCTTTTCATTAAAATTCCAAATTGCTGTTACGAATTAGTTTGTGCTAACAATCAATTTTTCCTTTTTTCGTAGGATATTAGTACAGTAGTTACTAAATATATATAATCTTGTATAATTCTCTCATTTTTTAGTTTGACAAAATTGTCCAATTACTTTTTTTTAAATAACAGTATCAAATTCAATATATATATGGTATATCTGTATGAAAACTTTCCCTCTAAATTAAGTAACAGGTATAGATTCTCTTAAATATTATCTTATTAAAACTATATTATTACTTATTGTGGCCTAGGTATTAAGAAATAATTATTTGCTCCAAGAATATTTTGTAGACATACCAGATTATACCATCCTCAGCTACTTTTCATTTTGTTCAAAATTATTATGCAAGATTTACAAAAATCTACAGCTATTTTTTAATATATTTATATCATATACTATGATATTTAGTACAAATTGTTACCACTTAATAACCTATGAAAATTGAAACTTATCATATATTTATCTCCATTCATTATATGATTTAAGATCACCCAAGTAAGTATAAACACTAATGGTACAATATTATTATCTTGGTATATTGTAAAAATAGTAAACAATTTCATTGTATTGCTTCATACTATTCTATAACTTTCACTTTTTTTGTTTAGCTTCAGTACAACTTAGCTATGTTACAGTAATCTAATGTAGGTTGTGGTGATTATAAAATTACTAAATATACAATTCATATGTAGCATATGTAGCATACATAGTGTTGACCAGCTACAAAGTATTATAGAGTTACAACATGTAATAAGTGTTTTTCACCCTTTCATATTATACTCTGTATCGATTCCATATTAAAATAGAATTTATGTACACACGAAACTATTGTTGTTCAGAACAACCATTATTATAAGTCAAAATTGCTTCATCAACTCTTACCAATTGTAAGTTACAATCATCCAACGTGTGTGCGCATTATCAAAATATTTTAAAAAATAACATAAAAGAAGTAGTTCATTTAGAAAAAAAAATTAAACTTATGAGAAACAATAGTATGTAAAAAATCATATTCCACAAACTTTGAAAGTTGAAAAAAGGTGGATAATGTTACTAATTTTTTGATATTACTATAAGAAAAAAAAGAGTTTGCTTACAATCTAAATATTGTAAATGTATTATACTATATTCCTAGAAAAGGTCAACAAAAGTTTGAAATTTAACTAATGGAAAATGAATGAATAATAATTATTCAATGACATACTAAATAACTTGGTTATTTATAAAACCACTATTATATCATATCCCAACACAACAGCTTCTATACTACAATTTGTAGTCTACGAATGTACCACTTACAGTAAATAGAATTGCAATACAAAAGAAATAATATATTGTTATTTATATTACTATATAATGTTCTGTCTCATACCAGATATTAGAAAACTTAAAGTAAGGAAGAAATACTTAAAGTACAAATTTACTGTACTGGTAGGGATCGTTTTGTAATCTTTCTCAGCCCAACAAGTAAAAGTTATTACTTTTTCTCTGAGTTTTCTTTTTGTAAAAAAACAAGAAAAAAATACATACCATGTGTTTGAAAATACTATAATTACATATTTAGAATTAGATTATTAAAAGTGGACAAATTATTGTCAAAAAATGAACAAATCCATTGCGAGGTATCTATAATATATGAAGTGTCTCTGTTCATGGAGATTACTAAAGTATTACCCATCAACTTGGTGAAACAAAACCAAATTAAACTTTATCAGAATGGTGATGACATTAATTATCATAACGCCGCACTACTAAGGAATATTAAATTGATAATAATAATTTGTTGTCTTACTATTGCGAGAAATACTTTGAATCTATTGTCCAGATTCAGAACGAGTCAAGAGAATATCAGTTAATCATAAAGCAAGGATCATAACATGAATGTGTGTTTTACAATTCTCTCAATAATGATTTTATTTTAATTCTGTCTTCATGAGAATT